>OX463860.1:17571619-17763619 GCA_949825065.1 Odontocerum albicorne | reverse complement strand
CTCGCACGCGCCTAGTATGTATATGAGTGCTGTTCTCTCCACGTGATGTAATGCTATAAACCGCGAGTTCCATGGCTTGTCCTGTATTTTTAAAGCCAAACACTTGATTAATAGGCCCAAAGATAATATTGTCTACCGATCACGCTCTTCAATACGTTCAAATAATCAATTTGGACATGTTGAAGGATCTGTACGAAACAAACTTATTTGAAGTGTCAGAAGATATTTTAAAAGTTTATAATTCTAATATATTTTAACTTCATTACACAAACAATTTGAAATTGACACAAAAATGAGAAAAAATAAACGTTAACGTATTTCATATATTTGTATACATATAACACATGGTTAAAATATGTAATATAAATTTTGTACAATACACCATATAAACCAACAAAACAGGTCGATAAAAATAACGTAAACCAGAAAATGTTTATTTGCGCAATTATTAAGAACAATTTAAATAAATGTTTGTATTGAAATTGCATAATTAAAACTAGTATGTATTCACGCATGTATGAATTTATAATGTTTATTTCTCATATTTTTAATACTTTATTTTCATCTTTCAAATGTGATACTTTTTTTCTGTACATATACTCGTATATGGACTTAAATCCGAATTAATTACCCGACCTTAACACGAAATACATCTTAACTATATTTTATACTAAAAACATTATATTATATTTAAAGTTAAATTTCTTACAAATTGTCGAAGCTTCCTTAAGAGAGTCAAGTGGCTTCATTACCTCACTTAAAAGTTTCGAGTGTTTGAGGTACGACTTTGAATACAAATCACGAAATTTTAAGGTTAGACTTTAGTATTTAGTATTTTATTAGTTAGACTTTAGTATGGTTAGACTATGGATTCGAACATAAAAGTTTTTTTATGAGAGTTATAGCTTTCCTAGTTAAATAGAGTTAATTATGGTTTCATTGATAATATAGGTAACTTATGGATATATGAAGAGGAAGAACAAATTAGTTCATCTTTTCTTCGTGTTAGATGGATGTGTCGCAATTCATTGTGTTTCGAGAACTTGATGTGTTATATAAGTGTATTTTTTTAAGTATGCCCATATTTTACGTTAGGTTAAGTTTGAGGTATTCATTTAAAAAATACGTCGATTCTATCGTTGAAATCAATCATCCTAAGCCGACGATATCTGGTTTATTGGTTTATTCATAAAGTTAAAAAAACTCAAGTAATGTGGTATTACATAAAACTAGAAATTTTCAATAAAAAATAACAAATATACATAACCTACACCAAAAATTGGTTCATTATTTAATAGCTACGTTTTTATTATGTATGCAACACTTTGTTGAAACGGTAACAGGCGCTGATTGTATTCCAATTTCAAACCGCTGTCACTTTTCATAACAATGGCCTCATCGTCATTTTGCGTCTGCATCTGCTAAATGTGACGTATTTCTATTATGCCTCTACGCGTTGCATTACACATCTCATGGCATGATATTTTATGGCAGATTTAGATTCGTTTCAGCGTTTCACTTTCAACTAAACAATGGCGATATTATCACGGCGGTAGTAAATTGGCGCGAACAATACAGTAGTTTTTAAAATAAAATCACACCATAGATATTTGACACAAGAGATAGACACAAAGTATTTATTGTGAACGAGGAGCAGGTGCCTACGCATAAAGGCCGTGACATTTTATGACTCTTATCATCTCTTGTATTCAACATTATGACTTTCGCATCGCGTGTTGAGCAATATTATCGTATGCAATACATGCTTTGAATACTGTGCAGCACGTGCTGCATATAATATTTCTTCGCGAATAATGGCAGTTGACAGTTTTATATATTTTTCAATAAAATATGCAATTGATTATAGCGTATTTATTTTTTAAAGACATTTAAACTTATGTAATTTGTTTTACAGTTTACCACTTATGTAATTGGATATATTATTGCAGTTTTAATCGTCAGATGGGTAAATAAATTATTTTTGATTCTTGCATAATTATTTTTGAAATTGGTTTTTGAAACCCCTTGAAATGTTCTTATTTTGTATAATTCATTATTGTTTATTGGAAATAATCCCGATTATATGAATGTATATTAAATGAAATTAAATTATACAAATTAGCCTATTTGTGATCGGTAACTATAATATTTGAGTCCCCAGCTTAATATATTGTACACTTAGGTATGAAGGTGAGGGCTGAAAAACAAAGGTGTAAACTGAAAAACATCTGTGATATTCCCCCCGGTCGGGTTTCTTCTCATTACATTAGTGTGATGCCTGATCGAAGAGGGGGAGGATTCGTACAAGATGACCCCAGACATTTTGATAACTTCTGATTTAAAATAGCCTTTTGTCAATTATGTGAAACCTTAGTTTATTTTTTCCAGTATTACTTTATTTTGATTTTTAAATAAACGAAATTATTATTAAACAAATAACCTCGAGATTAGGTTTTGAAGTCAAAAGCTTTGTCTGCTTATTTAAGTATATATTAACCAAGTGTTATATAATTATAGAAAAGCTTTGTCTGCTTATTTAAGTATATATTAACCAAGTGTTATATACTTATAGAAAAGCTTTGTCTGCTTATTTAAGTATATATTAACCAAGTGTTATATAATTATTGAAAAGCAAGTAGCTTAAGCTTTTCCACAACTACTTTTAAGGACGTTTTTAGAATGAGACATTTTTCAATATTTTAAACAAATTTAAAATCAGGGATGAAAAATATGACAAAGCTTCCTAACCGCAGAAGAGAATTTAATAAAATTTTCAGAAAAGAGTACATTTGTCACAATTTAACTTTCGACATATTTTATGTGCAGACTCATTTACATACAAATTAATAATAAACATAATCTAAACTATTAAAGTTATTTAATTTTGAATATTATTTGAAATTTTATTTCAATAGTGATTGATCTACTATTTCTGAATACTAAGAACTAAAAACGTATTCAGAGCATTGGGAAATAAATACTTTTGCCACAGTAACAAGTTGCAATCTGATGACCCTGCATAATATCAAGGTAAAGTTAATCGAGGAGTGCCAACTGCTAACTCTAGTACTCGCGATTAATCTCCAATTAGAGTCAGGGCTGTCTCCTCGAGTCCCTTTTTAGAGATAGAGAGACAGGCCACCTAGCTTACTTATTTCATTTAAGGTTGATTAAGTACGCTTATTTGGATGTTAGCGACATTTAAGGGCGAATAATACAGTGTAGGATGGATGGACAATAATGACAGATGGTGTGAAAATAGATGCATTGCGCCTTCGCTGTATACAGAACAACCTGGCGACGTATATTGCCATGTGAGAATCTCTTCCAACCAACCATAAAGATGTTTAAGAGGCCTCAATCATATTTTTTTAAAATCTAGGTTCAACTACCAACGAAGGTCACCAATTATTGGTTGATTAAATGGAAAACAAAATAAGACAATTCGTTAAATTTTTATTTTTTCATCAAAAGTTTTTTATCTAAGTTCATCGCTCTTTGTTTTTACGTCATATTTTAATGTCCATGCAGTAACATTCTGGAACCAGTTACTAACTAATATAAGACTCGCATCGTCATTGGCATGTTTTGAAAAGCGACTGAAAAAAACTCTTCATTTCAAGTCAGTAATGTAACGTGTTTCATTTCCGGCTTTCCTTTCCTCTCCACGGAAATCTAGAGAGTGCGAAGTGAGATCTGGAGAGTGCGAAGATATTCAATGCTACCTCTACACACAATTCAAATGTTCGGCAAATTGTCATCAAGATAGGCTCTCACATCACGATAGTAGTGAGGAGGTACATCCTCCTGCTAGAAATAAAAGTCCTCATTCCTTTACTCCTCACAAATGCGTGGTATTACAAATTAAGCTATCACGATAATTCCAGAACATCGTCTTTAATACAAGTTATTGTAATTTATTTAGTCAAACACTGTTTATTCCACTTTATAACGGTATAACCCTACCGGTTTCAAGGTTTTCACCTCTTCATCAGGGGAGCACAAACAAAACTGAACAACTTTCGAGCTGGTACCAACATACACGCTTTTAACGGTAAAAAATTGGGTTGGGGATTGATGGTGGAGGTAGGCAGGAGACAACTTCAGTAAGCAACGGTGAAATCTTGGGAATGTATGTATTTGCCACGCTTTTAGGGGGCATCCAATATATCCGTTCACTTGTACTCTCCCTTTCACATTTTCAGTAGCCATGACTTTGGATTTTCAAATATTAATTCACAACACTTCATATTATATAACACAAACATAAATCATTTGCGTAACGTAACGAAATTTTCCTAAACTTAATATTAAAATTTCTTTTTTAAATCATATCGAAATTTTTAATCTAAGAAATTAATCATTGAGTAGGTTTGCCTTTAGCCGAGTTTAAGCAACAACAATCACTATTAACATTGCGTGCTCTCCGTACAAGAACGAAACTTGCTTCGTAGAAGTGGTGTCTTGTGGAATTTTCTATCGAGGTTATACACACGCAATGTGTGTTTAATCATTGTAAGCGAATCAAATCATTATTGTTGGAAAAATAACGCATTCACACGTAATATCGAGATGATGCAGAACTCTTGCGTTTTTATTTTTAATTCATTGGATATGCGGAATAATAAATTGTTTACTTGCTGAAAAAGATAATATTTAAGGTTCATTTTCTTACAAATTTGGCAAAGCTTCCTTAAATAAAAGAGTCAAATGGTTTTATAGCCTGACTTTCAAGTTTGGAGAGTATTAACTCTGAATACAAATCATGACATTTTCAGGTTACAAATTAGTATTTAGATCGGATTACGGATTCGGGCCTAAGTCTCAGGTAATTGTGCGTAGTTATATTTCTTCCAGTGCACTAGATATGCAAAGTCGAACTCTAACATCGCACCTCCAAGATGGGTCGGAGCGGAGGTCTGACAATGACCGCCCGAACCCCCCCGAGACGACCGCTCCGCCCTCCTCTTGAGCTCTCTCAACCTGTTGGTATCATGGACTACCTTTCCCGTCTGGAGCATCAGTATTCAATTTAAACGGTCTAGAGCAAGAGACCCTCACTCGTTAGCGTCCGTTTCAAAATCCTAAAGATCTCTTTTACGTCTTCGAAATGGAGACGTTGACCTCCATGAGATCTCTTTACATTACAGAGCTCTCTGTAGAAGACACCCTTAGGCATTCTAGCATTCTCCACTCGCCTAACATGTTCCAGTTTCTACTTTGGGAGGGCAAATGCAGAAGAGATATTGGTAAATATCCATCGATCCTGTCGTAAACCTCAAGATTTAGCATCGTGACTACCATGATAGCCCTTGACGACTCATACTCCATCCATCTCTTCAGTCTACAGTTGTTAAGTCTCTCATTTAGCCAGTCCAGCGTATTGGGGCTCTTCCTCTTGTTTGTCATCTTCCAGGCTTCCAGTGACCCCTAGCCTAACATATATAAACTACCTCCTTGATCACGAGCAATGTATCCAAAAAATCGGAGGACCACGTCGTAGGTATATTGTCGACAATCTGTCAGTGACTCTCAGTTCTTCGAAAATGGAGGCATAAGCTCACCTTGCAGGCCATTGAATTCGTAAAATACTTCTCCAGCACCACATTTTAAATGCAACCATTCAGCGCTTTATGTTTGCTCTCTTAGACTTGTTTTCGTATTTTCTACTAGTTTTTTTTAGTACTAGACGTAATTTCCAGTCCTAGAAAGATTTCCTTCGTGATTGTGATAATTCTGCTCTTTCATATATTTTCAGCTTACAAATCGAATTTTTCGCCATTTCTGTTCTTGATAAGTTTAACTATTTTAATAGATAATGAAAAACTCAAAACAAACTTTATTCGTAAGAGGGAGAAACAAAATTGTCTGTCATTTCAAAATAGCAATATAACAAGAATGACATGACAACTCCTACTGAAGTTTTGAAATCCTCTAGAAGTTTATTGAATTGTTGCTCAGTTTCATAATGGCAAAATACCTTCATAATTCAGAGAATAATAATCAAATTCAATTATTATCTTGATTTTAAACTAAGTTTAAATTTAAACTTCTACAATTAAAATATAAAACGACCATTCATCACGCCAACGGAGAAATATTTTACAAGTGCATTAAATACATTATCCTGTTAACATTCAAATTTATAGGATTTTAATCAAAATCGTAGGATTGTCCTCCATCAAGATTTGTGGCATATGACACGATTAAACGCACGGGGGCTTACCTGTTTAAATTCAGTTGATGCATTTAAATTTAGTTAACCCATAAATGTATTTGTCTGATTGCTCAAAATTCAGTTATATTTCATTTGATAATAACAAAAATCTTCAATTTATTATCAATATAATGCTCAACGAATTTATAAGATTAAATAAAAGAATCATTTTCACGTGAATTCACCTTCTGAATTTGATTCTTACCACAGATAGGTATTTACTCATAAACATGGCCTGTTTGTAAGTCACAAAATCTACACGCATTTTCACGATGAAATTTAAAATAAAACATTAAAATATAAAAAACTGTTAAGATGATAGTTCACAATAGTGCACAATAGAGTGAAACGTTGGTGTGGGGAAATACTGAAAGGAGACCAATAAATGCGTGAACTTAGAAGAAAGAATACATGGGGCGACAATGTATGATGGAATACGATATTTAGCAATAGGGATCAAAGTGAATTTGCGTTAAGTAAGATGAAGAAGAGTAATCTAAGATAGTTTAGGTATGTAGAACGAATGAATGAAGAAAGACTAACAAATTTATAGTGCAAATGTGAGTGGAGCGAAAAAAAAAACAAAAGAAAGTATAGGTGAGTCAAGTGAATATTATTATTAAGAACGAAACGTAAAAAGTCAGAGATATTGTAGGAGTTGTATGATAAGATGTATGGATGTAGAAGAGGCAAATAAATATATCAAGATAAGAAAGTTTCGCGCTCTGTCTGGTGGTATGTATGTAATAAAAACATGGACGATGAGAAAGAAGGAAATATGCATGATAAAATGCCTTTGAGATGTGGTATTGGAGACGGATGCTGCAATCATGCCAGATTAAAGACTTGATAATAAGCAGGAAAAGGAACCTTAGATGTTTTGAGCGCGTTGCCAGAAAAAATACTTAAGTCCGGAAAAACAAGTGATTACGGGGACAATTGAAGAAAACCGAACGTGACGAAGATGTCTTCTACAAGATGGACAGACCAAATAAAGTAGTTAATAGATTCTTCTTTAAACGCTGCATTCAACATGACCCAGGAGTGGTAAGGACTAGACATAGCAGAGGAAGACGGCGCTCAACATGCGTACATGATGAAGATGTATTTACATGTACTAAGCTTTGATTATAATTTAAAGAAATTTTGTAATAGACATCTTCTTGATCTAATTGTATCTCGTGGTATCCAATCTGTGGTATTTTTTGTCATTTCTTCTTGCAACATGTCCTGTCCATTCCCATTGGCTTTTGAATATTCTACCCATTATGCATGTGACCTTTTTTTGCTTCTTATCCATGTCATTGTCTTTCTATTTATTTTTGTTATACCCCACGTATGATACATATTTCCATACTTTGTGTAGGGATGAAGCGCTGTATTATTTTTTGTGATAAGGGTCAACGTTTCACACACGTTATATGTGTACCGATAGAATGCACTGATTGAAAATATTTCTTTTGAAATTAATATATCAACATGTATCAATATTAAAAGCTTTATTTTTTTCTTAAATAAATAAATGTCGGCAATCTAAGAGAGGGTTAACAAATCTGCACAATCGTGGTACGCAATAATTTGTTTTGTAAATGCACTTATTGATTTCAAGATTTATTGCGGACGTGGGTTTGTTTGGACAGACGACTGTCGTAAATTTTACTTTTATCAGAAGCAAATATAAATTTATATTTGTTTTGGAGAAATCAATAAATGCCACTGACCCCGAACGACGTCAAATATTTAAATTTTCAACATTATTAGGCGCAATTTGTGAACAAATTTATGCATTTTCTACTTGAAGGTTACATGGCTCGTGATTTTCGAGTTTATTTGTATGATCATGATAATATTTAAGGGGTTGCATAATATATCAAGAGATATTTAATATTATATTGAACCAAGTTTATTGCGCACTTTCGTGAATAGTAAATACACCCAGTTCTAGAACAGGCAAACTTGTTTTATTATAAAGAGTATTTAAAGTGTCAAAGTGTTCGAGAACACACTATTATTTTCTCGCCTACAATAAAGTTTCATTTAAGAGTATTTAAATTATAGATGATTCGAGTATACTCAAGTATTTTCTATAAAATTAAGTTACATTAAATATAATCAAGTTATTTTCTTTAATAAAATGAAGTTTCGTTGGAAAAATCACTTAAATTATTAACGTGTTCGATTATAAATTGATTTTTAGTGTATTATTAAGTCTGAGTATTTATTTAGTATTCCTATTTCATGCAATATATAATATATAATATTATTATCCAATTATCGTTTGTTCTTGGAAATAAATAAAATATACGGCATGAAGCGATACTATAGATTTCTAATACGAGTACTTCACCCGTAAATTGCAGTCAAGTACATCAATAACAAATTTCTAAACAACGGCTAAATCATAATTATTATAACTAGCTTCGAAATACATATCATCACGTCATATTTCCCTGTCGGAGTAAGCAGAGAGGATAGAGCGCTAAACTTTCCTATCTTACATATATTTCGCCTCTTGTACACCCATACACCTTATATTCATACAACTCTTACGATTTCTCGGACTTTCTACGTATGCCAGTTTCAAATATCGATTACTTGATCCAACTATATATTTGTTTTGTAAGTCTTTCTTATTCATTCGTTCCAAATGCCCAAGCCACCTCAGAATGATATTATTCATCTTACTTAATACATTCATCCCTAATCACTTCATTCCATATTCTCTGATATACATCCCTAATCACTTCATTCCGTATTCCATATTCATTCACCCCTAATCACGTCATTGTCACCCCGTGTATTCTTTTCAGTATCTCATATATTCGGCTCCTTCCACATTCTCGTTCCACGGCTTCGAAATAAATAATATAAAACCCATCGTTACTTAATAAAAAAGCGAACTTATTGAAGTCGTTATAGATTTTCAAGGACTTGCATTAATTTGAATTAAACAATATACAATCATCATCTATATAAATAAAAATGTAAATGTTCGTTAATTGAAGGCAGCTAATCTCCGGAAGTTCTCTACCGATCGCTTTGAAATTTTGAGTAAAGTTAATATTCGTCAACGGAAATGTTATTTGATTTTTATTTATATATATATATATATCAGTTTATATAATTTTTTTTTTAAATCAAAAAGAAATATCTATGCGAACCTGTCGGGGACAAGACGAATCTCATTTTGACAGTTGACCATATTCTATTTGACGTTTCGTAATTAATATTTATAAAGTCTATATACATAATATAAATATAAAATAATTTTATGTTTAATATTAAATCATAAATTTTATAACTAATACATATTTCATAAATAGTAAATTTTATCAACTAAACATTTTGACCATATTCTATTTTGACATTTCGTGATGAATATTTTTATTCAAATAAGTCTATATACATAAAATATAAAATAATTTTATCTTTAATATCTTCTTAAATAAATCTATATAAATTATAAATAAATTATAAAAAAATTATTTAATAATTTTATGTTTAATAAAAATTGAATCATTAATTTTATAAATAATAGAATTTTTTTATGTATTACGTATCTTTATAAGTCGAGACACGAAACAATTGCGATCTGTTTTATCGACGGTGATCTCACTGAGCAATTATATTACGAAAGTGCTCACTGAGTCGCCATTTCGAAGTATTGACTTGTGATCATATCATATTTACGTTTAATTTATATAAAATTTTAGTTATATAGATAAGATAATAGATAATTGACTTCAATAAATGTGGTAAGTTATTGATATTATATTTAAATTAAAAAATATGAAGTAAAATCGTTCATTTAAAAAAAATTTGTTAGTTTTTAAATAACTTGCTATTTATTAGAATCGATAAAATTTTAGCGATGTATTTTTACGACGTAAAAAGGAAAAGATGTACTTTAACGACGTAAAAAGGAAAAGATATTATACTCAAACTGGAAACATTATTCCTATGTTATACATACATAATATATATTGATCTTAAATACAGTATATTAAATAATTTTAAAACAATGACTTCATGTTAATTTAAGATAAAGTTGTATTATTTGTCAATAATTTTAAGTACTTGTATAACCTGTCACATGTTCATTTGTATATAAAGACACTTTTATGTCATTGATTAAATAAATAAATTATTTGGTGGTACATTAGAAAGAAGTACCCGTAGAAATATCGCAAAAAAATGAAAATTAAAACAAACTTTTACGCTGCTCAGTTACTATTTTAATGTTTCACAATTTTATATGTTTTAACTTTCTTTTTTCTTACTGAACGTTGTTACATAAATAAATAATAGGTTTATTGATAGCAGCATAGTGTGTCAAGATTATATTTAAATAACACTTTTAAAACACATAAATTTCAGATAATACATTATATACAGAAGCTATCAAAAGGTCTGGGCTCATCTAATAGCATCCCTTCGGCGAAGATACACCCCACCAATATAGGGCGAACCAAGCCACGGGGACAACAGATGTTTTGCAGCCCACACCCTAGCTTTTTCAGCCCAGCCCATCGTTGTATTGGGGCAAATTTATCAACTGTAACGTGGTAAGCTGCTGATTTTTTTTATAAATCGAAAAATTGTTTTCTCTAAACTGACGTTTTAATTCATAATTTTCATTATACTGACTTTCTAATGTATTGTATGATTTGTATCTATCTTTAAATGGGCCTAGATCCACTGTGAATTAATACTAATTACGAACATTTAATTAAAACATCACCAAATATTATTTGACAATTTAATTGTATCTTTGTTTATATTTCAAAATCTATCAAATCGTATGTAGTAATGGAGATTTGTAACAATGTCACTATTGTTAGTTTTTTGTAATGTATTTACCTAAATAACTTGCTATTTATTAGAATCGATTCCCTTATATTAAAGTCGATAAAATAATTAAAATTACTGAACGTCGTTACATCGTTGTATTGGGGCAAATTTGTCAACTGTCTTAGGACTCATCCTAGAGTTTCCGAAATATAATAATATTATTCAGAAACATCAAACCGAATATGTGATTAATTTGATTCCTTTGTTCCAGAGATGCCACGAATGTACTGAGGGAATCCGCCAAGCCAAAGAGAAAACAACTGCGTTTGAAGGGAAATATTTTGTTAATATTTTTTTTTGTTTTTTCTCTGTTTTTTCTTTGTTTTTTAGTTCGTGTATTTTATAAGTTTTGTCTTTTCAGTGCAATCGATCTGCTTTAGTTTATCAAAATAATGCCTCGCAGAAAATCAAACTTAGGTCGTCGTACACGCAGAGCGGAAGCAATGCGGCGAGTAATTGCAACTCAAACTGAGGAACAACGGGCATCAGCAAACGAGCGAAGCAGACAAATAATGGCCCAAATACGTGCCGAAGAAGCATTAGAGCGACGTGCAGACAGAATTGAGGATATACGGTTGCGATTACGGCGATCGCGTTCTGCAGCTTCAGAATTGCTTCGTTCTCAACAGAATGAACGCGATAGGCTGAGAATGGCTGAAATACGTCAACGAGAAACAGAAGATCAGCGTCAAACACGACTCCGTGCTCAGCAATCACGCGATTACAATCGCCTTGCATTCCGGTACAACCCAGCTGATGATTATAGTTTAAGTCGGCATGTTCTCATCGGCACTATGACTGAAGTGTGTTCTCATTGCAAGGCTCTAAAATTTAATGGAGAAACGAAAGGAATGTGTTGTGCCGCCGGAAAAATTAAACTGTCTCAACTTGGAGAACCGCCAGAGCCATTAAAAACTTTGCTTTCCGGATGTACCGCTGAATCAAAGCATTTCCTATCTAACATCAGGAAATACAACTCATGCTTCCAAATGACGTCTTTCGGCGCAGAAATCGTAACAGCTCAATTCATGCCAACCTTCAAAGTGAAAGGACAAATTTATCATAAAGCCGGCTCCCTGCTTCCATTGCCAGATGGTGAACATAAATTCCTACAAATGTATTTCATCGGTGATGGGAATGATGAATTGAATGCACGCTGCGGAATTTCTACCGGCATAAAAAGGTCCATCGTTTCCCAACTGCAAGAGCTTCTTCATGAAAAAAACAATTTAGTGCGTTTGTTCAAAACAGCAATTGACATGATGCCATCTGATACACACAAGATTGTTATTCATGCTGACAAAACACCTACTGGAGAACATGTGCGAAGGTTCAATGCTCCAACTATAGACGAAGTGGCAATTGTTATAGTCGGAGATCAATTCCAACCTAGAGATATTGTTCTTCATCGGAGAAACGATCAATTGACAAAAGTTGCCGAAACTCATCGATGCTACGATGCCCTGCAATATCCAATCATTTTTTGGGACGGTGCCGATGGATATCACTTCAATGTTAAGATGATAAATCCAGTCAGTGGCGAAGAAACAAATAAGAAATGCAGCGCAATGAACTATTATTCATACCGATTAATGATTCGAGAGAATGAAGACAATCACATTTTGAAATGCCGTCAATTGTTTCACCAATACATCGTAGATATGTATGCAAAAATTGAAACAGAACGTTTGATATTCATCCGTTTGAATCAGACCAAGCTTCGCTCTGAAGAATACGTTCATTTGCGAGATGCAGTTGTAAATGACGGTAATACAACTAACGTTGGAAGACTAACGATTTTGCCATCTTCATATACAGGCAGTCCACGTCATATGCATGAGTATGCTCAAGATGCAATTGCGTATGTTCGTCACTATGGGTGTCCAGATCTATTCATTACATTTACGTCCAATCCAGCTTGGAACGATATACAGCAGCTCTTATTTCCTGAACAATCGCCAGTGGATAGGCATGACATCACAGCACGTGTTTTCAGACAGAAGCTGAAATCGCTGATGAATTTCATGGTAAAACATGAAGTGTTTGGGTCTGTGCGCTGCTGGATGTACTCAGTGGAATGGCAAAAGAGAGGATTGCCACATGCACATATACTAATCTGGCTTTATAACAAAATCACTTCAAACGAAATCGACAATGTAATATGCGCTGAAATACCCGATGCCGACGTCGATAAGAATTTGCATGAAGTTGTGACGAAAAATATGATACATGGACCTTGCGGTACACTAAATCCAAATTCGCCATGCATGATAGACGGAAAATGCTCTAAGCGATATCCTCGAGCATTAGTATCCAACACAGTTACCGGAAACGATGGATATCCTTTATACAGAAGAAGATCAACAGAAGATGGTGGTAAATTAGCAACTATACAAATGCGAAACGGTGACATTGAAGTAGACAACCGTTGGGTTGTTCCATATTCGCCTTTGCTATCAAAAACATACAAAGCGCACATAAATGTGGAATACTGTAACTCCGTTAAATCGATCAAATACATTTGTAAGTACGTGAATAAAGGCAGCGACATGGCAGTTTTTGGCGTGCAACCAGAAAGAAGTGATAGGAATGCGGTCATACATATCGATGAAATCGCACAGTATCAGACTGGAAGATACATAAGCAGCAATGAAGCTGTATGGCGAATTCTTTCATTTCCCATACATGAACGAAGTCCAGCTGTTGTTCACTTAGCAGTGCATCTAGAAAATGGACAACGCGTTTATTTCACAGCTGCAAATGTGCAACAAATAGCCCTGAATCCACCGGCTACAACATTAACTGCTTTCTTCACGTTATGTCAAAATGACGCATTTGCGAAAACACTGCTGTATTCGGAAGTGCCTACGTATTACACGTGGAATGCGAGTAGAAAATCATTTGAACGACGCAAACGAGGAGAGCGAATCAACGGACAACCTGGCATATTCAAAGAAAATACGATAGGCAGACTGTACACCGTGCATCCCAATCAAGATGAATGCTTCTTTCTCCGCATGCTGTTGGTAAATGTGCCCGGTCCAACGTCTTTCCAGCAATTGAGAATTGTCAACGGCGTTACACATGCCACTTTCCGCAGTGCATGTCAAGCTCTGAATTTATTGGAGAACGGCCGACACTGGGATGTATGCATTAATGACGCGTGCAACATGTCACATCCACATCAAATTCGTGCATTGTTTGCAATCATATTGACCACCTGCTCTCCTTCATGTCCAACAGAGCTATGGGAGAAATATAAATCGCACATAGCTGAAGATATTTTACGTCGAATACGCGAGGAAAATTCAAATACGAACATGGATTTCTCAGCAGAAATCTACAACGAAGCTTTGATAATGATTGAAGATTTGTGCTTAGAAATAGCGAACAAAGTTCTCAATCAATTGGGAATGCCATCACCGAATCGATCTGCTGCTGCTTTGTTCGACGTAGAATGGCGTCGTGAACAAAATTACAACACGGGTGATCTTTTGTCGTATGTGCAATCAAATATTTCTAAGCTAACGCTTGAGCAAAAAGGCATTTACGATCAGATAATGCAAACTGTCAATAAAGGGGTTGGAGAAATCTTCTTCTTAGATGCGCCAGGAGGAACTGGTAAAACGTTCCTAATTAGATTGATTCTGGCAGCAATTCGATCCCAAAATGGCATAGCCTTAGCTCTTGCGTCGTCAGGAATAGCTGCGACACTTCTACCAGGTGGAAGAACTGCTCATTCCGCTTTGAAATTGCCATTGAACATGCGATTCATTGAAACTCCCACGTGCAACGTTTCCAAAGCATCCGGCATGGGAAAAGTATTGCAGAAATGCAAACTTATTGTTTGGGATGAATGCACAATGGCACACAAAAAGTCGCTCGAAGCTCTTGATCGATCATTGCGAGATTTGCGTGGAAACATCAGACCATTTGGGAACGCATTAATATTGCTTGCAGGAGATTTCAGGCAAACATTACCTGTAATTCCTCGATCGACACCGGCGGATGAAATAAATGCTTGCCTGAAATACTCTATTTTGTGGCGACACGTAAAGACGTTGAAATTAACTACAAATATGCGTGTCCAGTTGCAAAACGATCGATCAGCTGAGATATTCTCACATCAATTGCTGGAAATCGGGAATGGAAAGGTACCAGTTGATCTGATCTCAGGACGAATTTCATTGCCTCATAACTTCTGCAACTTAGTGACGTCAAAAGAAGAATTGGTTGAAAAAGTATTTCCCAATATTCAAATAAATTATAAAAATCACGATTGGCTGAGTGAACGAGCTATTCTTGCCGCCAAGAACAAAGACGTCTACAAACTTAACAATTTTATTCAGTCTAACATTCAAAGCGAGGTAGTCACATACAAGTCCGTCGACACTGTTGTGGAAGCAGATGAAGCAATTAATTATCCAACAGAATTTTTGAATTCACTAGATCTGCCAGGGATGCCACCGCACGTACTGCAATTGAAAATTGGCGTGCCAATTATCATGTTGCGAAATATCAACCAGCCAAAGCTTTGCAACGGCACGCGGCTTGCAGTAAAAAAATTAATGAGCAACGTCGTAGAAGCGACAATTTTGACAGGACCTTTCAAAGGTGAAGATGTCCTCATTCCTCGCATTCCTATGATTCCAACGGATATGCCATTTCAATTTAAGAGATTACAATTCCCAATTCGATTAGCGTTTGCGATCACCATCAACAAGGCTCAGGGCCAATCTTTAGAATTGTGCGGTTTAGATTTAGAGACGGATTGCTTCTCACATGGACAATTATATGTTGCGTGTTCTAGAGTCGGCAAACCAGACAATCTCTATATCTGCACAGACAATGGGACAACAAAAAATATTGTTTATCCACAAGCATTGTGAAATTTAATAAACAGTTGTATATAAAACGGACAATATAATAAGAGCGCCCACTGTTGAATGTAACGGCAACACACGCAATATAGATTTCAATTTATTTTAATTCCGAATATTAAATATCTTTCAATTCGGGTTTTTTTAACCGGTTTTTGTTATTATTGATTTTCATTTGAATTAATGGTATATATCTGTGTATGTTTTATACATTTGAATTATTAAAAGTTTCATGCAACTAACTTTTAACAAATGTCACATTAGATTTTTAACGAACTGCCCATTTTTGCTAATTTGTAACAAGATTTATTATTAGTTTTATGTGATGTATTTACCTAAATAACTTGCTATTTATTACAATCGAGGCCTATATTAAAGTTGATAAAATTTGATATTCATCCGTTTGAATCGGACCAAGCTTCGCTCTGAAGTATACGTTGATTTGCGAGATGCAGTTGTAAATGACGGTAATAGAACTAAGGTTGGAAGACTATAACTTCTGCAATTTAGTGATGTCACAAGAAGAATTGGTTGAAAAAGTATTTCCTTATATTCAAATCAATTATAAGAATCACGATTGGCTAAGTGAGCTATTGTTGGCGGCAAGAACAAAGATGTATCCAAACTTAACAATATTATTGAGTTCGTTTTTTAATGTTTCGCAATTTTATATGTTTTTCTTATAACTTTTTTTCTTCTTTTTCAGTGCAATCGATCTTTGATTTGAATTCAAATCATATAGTGAATTGACCTCTTGGAGTGACGCGATCATTTGCAAGCACGGTGATAAACGCAACAGACTGAGAGTGGCTGAAAGACATCAAAAATATTGTTTACCCAGATTGTATACAAGACATCAAAAATATTGTATACAAGAGATCAAAAATATTGTATACGCATTGTGAAATTAAAAAAAATTGAAACGTGTGCTTTCTCTTTTCTTTCTTTTCCATTTAACCAGACTGAGCCACAGCAACGCGTGGCAGGGTACAGCTAGTATATAAATATAAACCATCGCACCATGTCACTTTTGAGATAGGCCGACAGGACATGTCTTCACGCCTTTCTATCCATACACACAGCTCTCCTCTCGTTCAAATCCATACATATCGCCATATATATGCTTTCCTGTTTCTCATACTTCTTACCATTCCCTCAGTTGATTGGTTCCTAATAATCTTCTTCTACTCTTTCGAATAATCTACCTATTCCTCTCTTTATATTTATTTCAGACATATAAATATATTTGTCTGAAATAATCTGCAACCAATCGAATTAAAATCGGAATTTGCAAAAGGTGAAGCTTATTATATCAACTTGAAAATACTAGTTAGAATTAATTGGCTGTGCTGTAAGCGCATTTCGTGTTTTTTGCTTTATATTATAGAAACAAAATGCTAAAATAATGAAGGTTTAAAAAGCGATTAAATCGCAAAAAAAACTTGACTGTAATTATTAAGTTACGAGGTTGAAGCATAACTGATCTCTAAAGAAAATTTGTAGCACCGCCTAGCTGAATCGGGCACAAATAGCAATGTGTACAATTATCATAATATTTAACATAGTAGCAAAATAATGTTTATATCAATACTAAAAGTTGATAAAATTTTACTAAATATCTAGAGATATACTTGTATAAAAACAACACAGCAATAAAATTGAGATCAACGACTCTTGAAATGCGTAATACGCAAAATTTAATCTCCCCGCAAGGTTAGGTCAGCAGAGTGCATATCAACGTGCCGCTATCTTGCATAAGCAGCGATAATTGAATGCAATGCATGCATTTTTCATACGTTTAATGCTCTTTGACATTTGATGTGGTTGTTTAATTTGAAAAATATCTATAATTTTTTTTCGAATTCAATATAAAAACGGTTTTACAATCCAAAATTTAAGTTTAAATTAAACGAATTTATTATGAATTACATCGACAAAATGATTGGACAAAAACTTTATGATTGTCAATATTTGAGCACGGAATGCTATCCTGAGAATTTGGTTTTCTGTTTCTGTCTACATTCTGTTGCGAATTCCGTGGAAGACAGGGCGAACTACCGCCTCCATTTTCGAAAGACAGAGAATCACCGACAGATTGTCGACAATATGCCTTCGACGAGTCGTCCGATTCTTTGAGCACATTGCTTGTGGGTAAGGAGACAGTTTGGAGAGGTTTGTGGTTACTAGAGGCGTGGAAGGACGAAAGAAAGAATATCAATGCGAAGAATACCAATGCGTTGGACTGACCAAGTGAGAGACGCAACTGGACTACCCTTGACAATTGCCCATCGAAGGGATGGATTGAAGTTTATAATAAATAAATCAACAAAATTTGGCATCTTGAAAACAATAGCTACGTTAAATGGAAATAATTATTTCCAAAAATTTAATAATAAAGAGAAACAGGGTATGTACATAAAATGTATTTAAAAAAATCCATTACAATATTATATATATATATATATATATATATATATATATATATATATATATATATATATATATATATATATATATATATATATATATATATATATATATATATATATATATATATATATATATATATATTATATACATATTGTATTTCTTTTGAATTTCGGGTTTAAGCCAATAACGGTGTATTTTCCGTCATTTTAAAGAGTTTATTATTGCAACAGTTATATAATTATTACGTAATATAAAATGAATTGATTATCTTTTTTCTGGTTTACGTTCACTTTGTCTATTTAAAATTGAATCGATCTTTGTCTACCTCAAACTGTCAGGAGATAAGCGTAGCGTATGCAGCTTAAAAAAGTACTTATGCACCAGCCCTTTATGAGAAGTCTATCAATATTTTTTATTATGTACACTCCACTTAGAACTGAATGTGTTACTGTCATATATCGAAAAATCGTTAACAGTTTATTTGTAGTTCGTTCTCCCTTGGTAAGTTTTCGGTGGTTTTCTTATCAAATATGTGCTTTTTAAACATATGCAGATGCGAGAAAGTCCCTAATCTAATGGCCGCAGCCAACAACTTCCTATTCTTACACTCAACGTATATGTATCTATTTTGAATCTCTCAATAAAAGTGGATTCGAATTCAAAGTTAAAGCGCTCTTGAGGAGAGTCTGTTCTCTAAACGGCGATATATAAATTGTCCTTTTATTATGCTGAGATTTACTTCGTAAATTTCACTAATGCGATATTGTTATCGCAACTGGCTAGAGATTTGAGCTTCTTTTTGAAATCATAAAATAACGTTAAGGAAAAGAGAATAATCCATCCATCATGTTGTGTAACTCATCACTGATCATTATGAGTCTCTTGTAACGATTCCTCTCCATCCATCCCTGCACTCCGAAGATCTGTGGCGTCTCTCACTTAATCAGCCAATGCATCGAGGATCTTCCTCTAACGTGTCGTCCTTCCACGCTTCCAGTGACCACAAGCGTCTCTGGAACCTTAGCCACGGGCAATATGTCCAACAAATCGGAGGACCCGTATTATTGGTATAAATATTATATCGTTTTTTTATTATACTATAAATGCCTTTTTTTATTATACTTATTATTAAAAAATAAAGGCATAGATTTACTTTTGATTGAAAGTTGTTTTTCTTGTTTTAATTTAAATATTTCCAGGTTTTAAATGTCAATGAGTATAACTATTTATAAATGTGCATAAAGAATTTTATCCTTTCATTTTGCTAAATTATTAATCGACATTTTTTTTCTTAAATAAGGTATGATTCATATTATCGTAAAGATGTTTCAATTTATGTAAAAGCTATTTTTAACATGTTAAGAAAGAAGGAAGAATATATTTTGAAAAGAAAGATTGTAGTGTGTCTACATGATGGAAGAGTTAAGAGAAATATCGAACGGCGTGAAGCAATAGGAAACAAAGTTAATGGGCACTAAAATATATATACTAGAACCGCATAGTATCAAAATCTGTTAAGATTATAGTCTACAACAGTATCTTTGTTGTATTGGACTGTAAAAAACAGAAAAAAATGCTACAGAAATGCATAATCTGAGAGGAATACATAGGGTGAAAATTTATGACAGAATATGGAATGAAGTGATTAGGGATGAACGTGAACTTGATGCTGACGTGTTGAGTAAGATGAAGAAGAGTACATTGAAATGATTTAATGAATTAAGACAAACAAAACAAATATATCGTGTAAATGTGAGTGGAGGGCGTGATAGAAGAAGACCAAGAAAAGTATGGTTGTATCAAGTAATTAATCAATGAGGGAAACGTAAAAAGTCAGATAAATCATTTATTACAAATTAAATTAAATGTTTAATGTAGTTTTTTTTACAGCCACGGCATACGAACGTGGGTATTTTAAGTACTGGCCTATTGTGTAAAGTAATACATATGTATTATAACTAAAAAAAACATCTCAAACGGATCTAATAAAGACCAGTATATCGTTTTTTTCGAAACTCTTTCGTATCACACGTAAAAGAGACTAAGGTATTAAATATTTTTTTAAGAAATACTTTAAAATGGATATTTTGTTGATATGCCATTAGATGTGTAGTTTCTAACATATGTAACTAAATATAACTTACAAATTTATTGAAAAACTCTTTCAAAGTAATTCTACCGCCTTCCATTCGTACAGTTAAATTGTCTGGCATGATATTCGACTTTCCAATTCCCCAATATGTATAGCGCTCGTCTGCGATGTGTTTAAAATGCTAATGTAACGAGATACACACATATTATACGAAGAAGTCGGGGGATTATCTAAAATATTGATGCTGCATTCACTACATTAACATGGACGAGTTTTACTGATCAATATTGAAGACAAATAACGTATATGTCGATATCCAAATAGAGAAAAAAAGAAATAACCAATGAAGCATTAAAACAGTCAAAGTAATCGAGCCTTAATTCAATATGCGACTGAAATGAGCCGAATAACTAACTGCTGTATAAATACGTGCACTGAGAAAAATACATGGGGTGACAATGTATGACAGAATACTGAATTACATAATCAGGGATGAATGCGTTCACATTGATGTATGCAGGTGACATGACATGGTAGTGTTGGTAGAAAGTAAAATTGATTTGCAGAGTTTGATACTTAAATTGTATGAGAGATACGAAGATAAAGATTTAAAAATGAATATTGCAAAATTCAAAGTCAAAATAGAAAAGTGTGAAAGGAAAAGTAAATGCGACGTATAGGTGAATAATGAAAGATTGAAACAAGTTGAAGAATTCTGCTATTTGGGTAGTATTTTCAAAGACGGTTAAAGAGTTAAGAGGGATATTAAACGACATGTAAAAAGACAGAGGAACTGAATATGAGAAAATGCGTGCTTTAAGAAGTAAACATGGAGGAATAAATAAGTTCCCATCCAGCGCAATCTACAATAGAAAATTGAAATCTTCATTATTTTTTTTATGAGCGCGACGTTATGTAGTGAGAAAGAGGGTACTGCCCAAAGCGACTCCTTCTCCGATGGCGACACACCTGAGTGTGAAAAGAATAGTAGTGGTGACGGACTTAAGGTACCGGTTAGGACCGACATCACGGGAAAAGGAAAATGACTCGCAGCGAAGATTTTTTTTCTTATAAAGTGGCTTAATGCCCGGAGTTCAAACAGTCCAGCAAGTTGACAGTACTTTCACAAAAAAAAATCAAAAGCAATAAAACTATCCTTTGACTCCACCAGAGCAACAGATATCATATTAGAAACAGAAAATTATAATACCAGACGTAAAACGGTCTAAGAGTAAAACCAGTTCGAAAGTGAATCAGCCAGGAATCGAACCTGGGAAATGTAGGACCACGGCCGCCGACGACAAGCTAGATACGAGTATAACGTCAATATATAAATTACTAAGAATCGTTTAAAATCTGATTACAAACTCAAGCATATTGTGTTATATACAGCGACCAGTTTATTTTCGTTATTTAAATTTAGACACTTTGGGCGAACCTACCTGAAGAGATTACTATCACTGGTGATAACTTTAATTGGATAGGCCTAAGGATAAATAAAGGAGCCCCTCAGGGGCTTTGTAGAGTATTTGTCCTCTGTTTTTGAGAACAAGGAAGTAATAAATCTTTTTGAGTGAATTTAGCCAAGAGTTTGTATAACATTTACAAAGCCCGTGTTTTATGAACGTCTTAAAAACTTAAATTTTACTTGGCATAATAGAAGAAAGAAAACTTAGTTAGAAGTAAAAATCTTGCTTATTAACAGAAACAGATCTTCGACACTTTCATTTGAGGATCAGTTAAAACATAAGTCGAATTTACAATGAAATGTAGTGAACAATAAGCAAACAAAAAGTAACAAATAATGATACTCGTAACACACATTTAATTTTTTCCAATTTAAAGAAAATAAAAACGAAATAAGTGAAAAGGGCAACTCGTATTACCCGCCACTGAAAAACGATTTCTAAATTGTTTGAAGTACGAGTATATAAACGAGTATATATGATCTTAATTCAGATTTCGACATTAATACTAAATCTTTAGTATTTTTTAACTGAAGAAATTAGAATTTAAAGTTGGAATTCGTAAAATTTTATCGTAACTTCCTCAAATAAAGGGAGTCATGTGATTTCATTATCTCACTTTATAATTTAGAGCGTTTGAGGTCAAATCAACTATTCACGTTTTTTTAAGGTTAGAAATTAGTATTTAGTATTAAGGCTGGACTATGAATTCGGGATTGTCTCACCGCATGGATGGTGAAGAAATGTGTTAAAATGGAAAAAGCACAACGCGTTTATTTACAGAAAGTTATTAAAATTTTATTTATTCGAAGATTTTCACGATTGTTTTCCACTAGAATGAATTTTTTTTCGTTTTCCACTAGAATGAAATTTTTTTAAGCCAACTCAAACGGCAAGTACTTGCCGTTTGAGTTGGCTTAAATTATCGCTTGCGTTAGTATTCGGTAATGTTTTTTTTTAACATCATCTTGAGTACGAAGGATGCAATGCCTTCGAAACATCGGCCATTAATTAAACCAACTCAACAAGGCAACAACTACGAAAAACATTTTAAACAAAAAAATTTATTTGTTTTTTATAGTTGTCAAATTCATTGACTTTCTCCCGAGGAAGTGACATATTCATATGAAGAAGCCATATTGTTATCTCATTAGCAACGTATTATTAACCTTAGATGAAAGAAAAATAATAAATTATAGTTTTTTAATATAATTTGCATAGACAAGATTCACTATATTATTTGCATATTCAATATTCTTTTCGCTTAGCATAACGACGCGTTTGCTTTTAACTCTCGATTTCTTAAAATTTATTTCCGTAAATAGAGAGTCGACAAGAATTTTAGAGAGAATGTTTGTTTTCGTTTTGTAACACGCCATCCGAATTTTAAAGAACAGGCCATAAAGTTGTTTTAGAATGGAATCCATTTTGACAGACCTCAAATAAATTTAAATGTTGTTTTAGAGTTCTTGTTTTATTTTTTTATGAGCATTGATAAATAAATTATATAGCAAAATAGTAACGATGCAGAATCCATAAATGCTAATTTGAGTTGGTACAAAAATAACTCATTGCAAATTATGTAAAATATTAAAAAGCCAAAAATAGATATTTTACAAATGAAGAAATAATGAATTAAACATAAAAAAACCAACACCTTTTGGATTATGAACGAAAAAACCAACATATTTTGTGCGATACTCTATAAATAATCTTGAAAGATATCTATGCTTTTCGATTATTTTTCTCTAACACTCGTGAATACCTTTTTATTTAAAATTTTGATATTAAAGTTACTTCACAAACCTCGTAAGTGTAAGTTCACATAGGCTACACATAGGCAAATTTAAAAAAAAACACAAAAATAAAAACTAAATCGGCACACTCCAAAATTTCTTCTCATTTAAAAAAAATCGACAAGTACTCCAATTGCCACCTAAACTGAATCCACCTCCGTGGTTGCAGTCCTAAGACTGGTTTGCAGCAATTTCAACTCTTCTCCTCCATTCCCCCCTGTCCTGTGCGGCTCTTTTTAAATCTGTATATGTTGAGCAGCGCACGTCCACCAACAGGTCCTCCAGGTACTCTCGGCGTGGGCGTCCCCTAGAGTTTGTCCCCTCGATCATACCCTCCATTATGGCATGTAAAAGGCCCTCTTGTCGTATTATATGACCGATCCATCTTGCACGCCTTTCGGACAGGATCCTGAGCAGGTGCCTTCCTCCTTCGATTCGTTGGAGAACCTCTTCATTTGTGATGCGGTCTCTCCAGGAAATTCCTAATAGTCTTCTATAGGACCACATCTCAAAAGCCTCTAGTCTTCGTCTATCTCTTTCGGATAGGCACCATGTCTCGCAGCCGTACATCAAGATACTCCATACATAGGTCTTGATGAGGAGTATTCTCAGTTTTAGGTCTATATTATTTGATTCTATTATTTTCGACCTTTTATTAAATGCATGTCTAGCCTGATGTATACGGCTGTCGACCTCGCTCTTGGATAAACTGAATAAACAGAAGAAAGTGACAACACTCAAATAATTTCTACACTTAAAAATAATTAAATGAGTATGAATGTCTTTTATTTTTTCTCTATCTCCATTCTAGAATTCTCTTTATTATTAATATTTTGTTATTTTTTATAATTTTACGTCTAAGTTTGACGACTTCCGTGACCTAGTTGATAAGACGCATGCCTTCTGACCCGGAGGTTGCAGGTTCGATTCCTGCTGGAACCCAAAAGGTTTTCAGTCTGGCTTTCACTTAAGGCCTTATAAACATCTTTCTGGTTGATTGGAAGAAGTTGCCACATTGCAGTGATCCCACAGGGTTATGATGTGTACAAGGAAAGTGTTATACATAATTCGCTCGAGCGCTGCTATAGCTGCCAGACGTTATTTGTTTAGGTAATATGGTTTCGAATCCTGAGATAGAGCGCCTTTGAGGAGAGTTTGTTCTTTAAACGGCGCTATATAAAATTTTCTTATCGATTAGATTGTTAATATTTGATATCAAATTTTGTATGAAAACTATACAGGACTAGATTATTCTTCTTGGTAAATTTCTCACGCCCGAGGGTCCTACCCTATTACAAGATTTTGTAAATGCGTCGGATTGGTGGTCCACCTCTGCCTCATCGTCCCTTAACATAGTCCATTAGCACGATTTTATTTCCAAACTCTCATATCCTCTGCGTGTTATATGGCCAAACAATCGGAGTACTCTTTGCGGACAAATCAGCTAGATTAAAATATTATAATCTGTATAATGCATTAAAAAGACTTTTGTATTAATCGTAAATAAATTCAATACAATCCCATCAATACAAGATCTATAACAAGTTAAACGTCAATTTCCAAAGTCACATTCTTCTAAAACGTAATGCATAATTCCATCAGTCAAGTAATGCATCACTGACGTTACGTTTTAGGTGTTAGTTGCATAGTTATTTGTATTATATAGTTAGTTGGCTATGACCCACTGAGCAGCGAGGTTAGCCCGGCCGGCCGGCACTGTAACCCAGTTATCAATTAGTATGTATGACTTCTGTCACCGTTTCGTAACCAATTAGAGACGGTGCCATTTTGAATTTCCACACACGAATACAGAGCCGACGCGCCCTTGTGGCGAATACGTGCAGTATACGCAGACGAACAATTTGACGGATTTGAACCGTCGTTTAATCAAACAATACTATAATTATTACGTACTCATACAGCATCACTTTGTTATCAATTAATTAAACGAAACTACAATCGTTACAGTTTCAAACGGCTGTACAGTTTTTGCAGAGGATCGATGCACGATGCGTTACTATCACATATCGGAAGATCCACAAAGATTTCTTTGTTTTCATCTTCCTTTGGTAAGTTTTCTGCGGTTTTCTTACCAAATATGTTTTTCTGAACAATTGCAGATGCGAGGAAGTACCTATTCTAATGGGCACAGCCACTACTTTCCTATCCTTTACACTCAATGTCTGTATATTTATTTTGTAATATTTTTAATGTCAATAATAGTGGGTTCGTGTTTCGAGTTGGAGCACCTTTCAGGAGAGTTTGCTCTCTAAAAGGCGCTATATATTTTTTTCTTTTATTGTTATTATTACGAGTACTCGGTCACTAGCTGTCCGGCATACGGCATACACGGAATCTCTTAAAGCTCATATCTCCAGATTCCTGCTGCAAAGCCAAGCATTGGGTTAAGCCCCTACCTTCCTATTCTAATATTAAACATATTTTATTTTTGTAATATACACATATATAATCCGTCAATAAGAGTGGATTCGATTCCCGAGTTAGAGCGCCCTTTGGAAGTGGAGAGTTTGCTCTTGAAACGGCACTTTATAAAGTGTGCTTTTATTATTATCACCACTTTTTTGATCGACCAGTTTCATTTTGACTATTATTTTGATGTTAAGCTTAAATGACACGATTTCATTTTAAACTTAGCAAAGATTTGTTCTTTTTCATGGCAGGCGCCACCATGTCTAACATGAGACCTGCATCAATATTACAGATGGCCATCTGATTGGCGAGTTGCATCCACTTGCGCACGTGTAGTTTAACAAGTTAAGACGCCTCCAATAGGAGAAACAATAAATTATAAATTTTATTTACCAATTCCGACACGCCTGCCTGCCTCAGCAACACTGGGATGCTAATGAATATTGCAATGAGATATTCTACCTATGTATTATTTCAAATGGCGATATGCCTATTATTTCTAGCTTTTTATTGATGTAATTTAATCACTTTGTGTGAATTTATCCACCTGTTCATTATTAATGTATGCATTTTTATGATTCAATGGGGAAAAGTTTTCTTCCGTGATATTTTTGATTTTACGTACTCACATACTCGTACATACCATCACGAAATACTCCTATACTTTTTGGAATAAGCAGATAGGATAGATTTATATACCTTCCTATTACAATATACTTTAATTGCCTCCTCCATATACATACATCTTCTTCTCATACAGTTCCTACTGTTTCTCTTACACCTTACTATGTTTCTCTTACTCTTCATTTTAAAATTTCATTCACATAACACAATACTTTTTTCGGTCGCTTCTCTGGCACAACCATACTTTCCTCGGTCTTTTCTCTGACACAGACATACTTTTCTCGGCCTATTCTCTGGCAGAACTATACTTTTCTCGGTCTTTTCTCTGCCACAAGCATAATTTTTTCAGCCTTTTTATTGGCACCAACATACTTTTCGCGCTCTTTTCTCTGATACAACCATACTTTTCTAGGTCTAATCTTTGGCACAATCATACTTTTCTAGGGTTTTTCTCAGGCACAACTATACTTTTCTAGGTCTTTTCTCTGGCACAATCATACTTTTTACGATATTCTAACGAAGCAATATCAAGATCTACCAAATGAAAGTTCACAACAGCGTATTAGTGTCAATATTATAATAATATATTAATTAGGGTGAAAAGAGCGCGTTGAGGTGGTTTGAACATGTTAAACGGAAAAATTAACAAAGCAATTATGAATGGGAGTCATGGTAGATGGCTTGTTGCCATGTGGCGAACTCTTTCAACTAACCGTCAATATATTAAAATGATCTTAAGTGAAAAGCACAAGATTTATTTTATCTGGGTACATATGGTAATCGAACTCGCAGCCACATGATCAGAAGACGGGCGTCTTGTTAACTAGGCCACGAAGGGTCGTCATATCTTATTTTCTCAATTAAAAGAAGCAAAACACAAAAAAATAGAAAAACAAATTACTGACAGCAACGCCCATCCTTTTTCTTGGTTAACAGTAAACACAGAATCGTTATAAACTTAATCATATTTATATTTAAAAAGAAAAACTTCAAAAATATAAATTTCTTGGAAAATGATATACATTTACAAGTTTAATGTTCAGGGAACGCTTGAAAAACACGGCGCGTGAAAATGCCGGCTTCGCGAAACTATAATTAGCAGTCCAAGGTTTGCACGAGTTGTTGCTCTTTCATTTCTCAGTTAAATATTTGAAATACTTTTTTCCCCGCTCAAGGGCAGTTTTCTAAAAAGAAACATCAGTCAACAAACTTTGTGACAATACACCAACTGTCTCCGTAATTTATTTCTGTATTCGCTAGATTTCAGTTTTCGCTACAAACCAGAATTCCGTCGACTTTATAAGACGGCATAAATTTGAAGAATAAGTAAGGAAGGAATCACTTCAAGCTGGTTCAAGCTGCTTTAAAATGTATTATTTATTTATCTATTAAAAAAATGTATATCATCAAATTCATTGATTAAAATGGGGATGTTTAAAATTATATATTTTTTGATCATAGAGATTTTGTAAATAAAATTGGTAAAAAATACTTACAGGCATAAACAATAAAATCTCGGCAAAAACCCCGTTTTAGTGTCGAAACTTCTATTTTGTGTGCTTACAGATAAATGTATTCTTATTCTTAAGTATCGAGTAAATAAACACATATGCAGATGCGGTTAAAAAATTCGCTTTCAGCTGCAGCCACCATTATCATATCCTTGCAGTCAACTTATTTGATTTTTGTAATATTTTTAATCTATCAATGAGAATAAGTTCGATTAACGAATAAAAGTGTTCTTAAGAGGTCTGCTGTCTAAACGGCACTGCATAAATTGTCCCTTTTATTATTATTAACTACCAATTTAATCAGTGGCTAGTCCTAAAACACTTTAAATGACGTACTTCGTGGCCTACTTAACGCCTGTCTCCCATACCGAGATTTGCGGGATGGATTCACGTTGGGACCCAGTTTTTTTTATAAATATTACAGATAGTTTTTTTTTAATATTACACCTAAGACTTTTTTAACGCCTTTTTGATTAGTTGGGTGAAATCGCCACACAATAATAAGCACAGTAGGTTAAACTATGTACAACAAAAGTGTAATACAATACAAAACTGAGATTTCTCTTGTTGCTTGTGAATTGTAATCTTTTTGGTATATACATCGACAAAATAACATACGAAAAACCCATTATTTTCAAATAATATAAAAATAAACTACATCAAAGCCTTTTTTGCAACGACTCTTAAATTGAGACATTTTTGTATCACGGTGTATTTTACTTGTGAAAGATAAGCGTCCTTTTTTGTCGCGTCAGACAAAATGTTGGCTAGCGACAAGAAAGGAAAATAAATTGGGCAAAAGAAACAAGAGACGTATTCATAATGGGGTTTTAATAGCCCGCTTGAGAAATGTTTCTTTGATTCTCAAAATAAAAAAATAATCTAATAATACACCAAAAGTTCCTTATTTTTGACTCAAATCAATAAAAAAGATCAATGATTAAAATTTTTACTCAAATCAATAAAAAAGATCAATGATTAAAAAATTCACTCATATAAAAAAAAAAAGATCAGTGATTTAAAATAATTAACACAAAAAAATATTGATAATTGATTAAAAAAAAAACAACGAAGCAATTATAAAACTGTACCCAAAAATATATCTAACAAATAAATTTAAAAAAATACATCATGAAACAAAGGTCATGTTTCAAGAATTGATTAATGATTCAAACTCAATAAAAAGTCATTAAAACGAGTATAGAAATGTCAATAAAAGAACCTCAAAAAATCCGATCAAGTTAACTGAGTAAGATAAGATATCAGATTCGAAACATTCAAATGCATTGATATAAAACTAAAACTTATTATTCATGCGCCATGTCTGCTCCCCAATGATATAAAACTACTTAATCTTCATGCGCCATGTCTGCTCCCCATTGACATAAAACTAATACTTATTCTTCTTGCGCCATGTCTGCTCCCCAATGATATAAAACTACTTAATCTTCATGCGCCATGTCTGCTCCCCATTGACATAAAACTAATACTTATTCTTCTTGCGCCATGTCTGCTCCCCAATGATATAAAACTACTTAATCTTCATGCGCCATGTCTGCTCCCCATTGACATAAAACTAATACTTATTCTTCTTGCGCCATGTCTGCTCCCCAATGATATAAAACTACTTATTCTTCATGCGCCATGTCTGCTTCCTAGTGATATAAAACGAATACTTATTCTTCATGCGCCATGTCTGCTCCCCAATGATATAAAACTAATACACCTGGGCCTCGTATAACACGGTCATATGGTTCCACTAAAACGCCGTGTAATACAAATCAGTGTTATACGAGGTTTGAAGTTCATACAAAAATAGTCTGCGTTCCATAAAATATCGAAGTTTGTTAATATCCTTTATTTTTTTATTAAACAATCGACAAAATATACATTTAAATATTTATTTAAAAACTTTAATAACATACTCGTACATATAATAGATAATTCATTCATCATCGCTATCACTAACAATTCTAATTGTTCGACTCTTTTTCGAGATCGGTTGTGAGTTTTTATCATCGGAGGACTCAGGAGAATTTTCGGATTTAGCCTTAAAAAATTCTGTAATAAGCGATTGTCTCCCTTTAGCGTATAAATCTTTACGTATTTCGTGATAAGGGGTCAAAATATTTTGTAATTCCCTCTTAAGTTTTAAACTTCTTTCCATTATGGGATCATTTTCTATAAAAAAATGTTCTAATTTATCAGCCAATCCCAAGCCGTCATTATTGTTTTTAATGTGAAACATACGGCTACTTCGCCGCAACTGCTTTCTGAGTCATTAATTACAGTAGGGTCATCCAACATTTCGACTAATTCTTCTTCGTTCATCGAATTAGAACATAAGAGTAAATATATTCTTTCTTTCGCCACCTTGGATCCCTTCGCAGTTTTATATGTAGGTTCGATGGGGCATCTTTTTACAGTACAATACCGTTTCATCCGCATTGAATATCTGATCTGGTGTGTAGCCCTTATTTTTTTATAATTTCGGCGAATTCTGAAGTAAATTATTTAGCAGATTATATATGGCAGCCGACGCAATTTCTCCTCGAAGTTTTATATTATGTAGTGAGAATCGCTTCTGAAAATTTTCAAACCATCCTCTACTAGCAGCAAAATCGTGAGATTATTGTTGATCTTCAAATGACGATTCTTCAGTTCTTTTTAAATTATCATAAATTTTTAGTGCTCTCTTTTGAATAATGTTTCTGTCTATAGGCATGTTTTTGTCATTCTAGTCTTCTCTCCATATCATAAGAGCCCTTTCCATATTTTCTATTATATTATTACTGAGCGTGTACGCGCAGTATTTTTCTTACTGATAGACGATCCTGCCAAAACTGTGGATCTAATCTTGTTTTCATTTTTTTGTATCGTCCTAATTGTTGCTTCATTTAAATTCAAAGTTTTAGCAATAGACGATGGTCTCTCGCCTTTTTTGAGACAATCTAGGAAATTATTTTTTTCTGCAATAGAAATGAACTTTCTCTTTATTATTTTATCTGTAACTTTCGACATTTGGTGGCTTTAATAGCTTTTTACCTAAAAATAAAATAATTAAAAAAATACGATTAAATGTATGAAAATATGAATTAGCAAAAACTATAATATTATGTACATATATCTAACCCTTTGCGCTCCATATTATTTTACAGTAAAAATGGGCGCACGAGAAGATTCACTTGTCACTTTCACAAAATGCACTACATATTTAATTATTTGATTTCGAGTAAATAATTTTAAATACATATTAATTCTAGTAACCAAGAATCACGTTAGTAAAGTGGAATCTACTCGGGAATGTATGTACCAAATCAAACATGTTAATTCATTTTTTTTTTTTTGAAACCGTGTTATATAAAGCGTGTTGTACAAAAATATACCACAATTCATCAACCGTGTTATATCAAAACCGTGTTGTATAAACCTGTGTTATACGAGCCCCAAGTGTACTTATTTTTCATGCACCATGTCTGCTCCCCATTGATATAAAACTAATACTTATTTTTCATGCATGTCTGGTCCCCATGAAGTTGGCAATCACTCTTGAGAAAATATCTTTGGCGGAAAAGAATAGCTTCTCAACTGTTCCATTCGTAAATGTTGCGTGACCAAGATGGGCGCCTTCTACGGATTCCGCGTCAATCCTCGGTTTTGCACATCGATATTACTTTAAAAAAGTAATATTTTTCTCGTCTCAATACATAAACAAGATAGGAAATCTTTCGGAATTTTATAGTAATTCTTGAACTCCAACTGCTCGGTGTAAAGCCTTGGTGTTTGAGATACGATATCAAGACATTCTGGGCGTTCTCCGATGAATCCTCATTTTGAGCGTTTTCCGATGAATCCTCATTTTGAGCGTTCTCCGATGAATCCTCATTTTGAAGGTTTACTGCTTATTTAGTATTCTAGTCTTCATAATCAATGCCTCAACATCAAAATTACAATAGACGTAGTTTGAGATTCACGTTATAATTGCAGAAAGTTGATCTAATCTTGATAAATCCTAAAACAAAACTACTTATTTTATAAAACAGTCAAATAAAAAAAAAAAATCAAAATAATAACGCATATCGTTTTTTAACCTGGCTACAAAATATAGCATGACATCGTATAATATTTTTAGTATAAGAAGAAAATACACACCACATCTAGCCCGGCCTTTACAAACAGTCTCTGAAGTAAGAGAAAAACAAAGAATCCAATGTAACGTCCAATTTAAAATATTCAATTTTGAATAGACCCATTGATAAAAAATATCAATCATACAGTATTCTAAAAATAAACATGAAAAAATTATAAAGTATGTATATCGATAAAAAAAAGCAACAAACGCTGTTTTTTTTTCAAGGAGGTACGTTTTCGTATATAGCAACATCGCGTCTGACCCGGCCTTTAGACATAGACACTGGAGTGGGAGAGAGGAACGGTTTTCCCGCCCCATATTCCCGGCCCGTTTCCCGAGCGCTTGAAATTAGGGCGAAAGGACAAGAACTGGGTCACTCCCCTATCGCGGCAGCCATTACACTATTTCACAGACACACTACACAAGAGCCAATATGACGGTTATTACGAGAGAGATCTATATTTAAAATAAATTATATGCGGGAGTATTTATACGATTTCTTTGTCTGTTGTATTTTTATCGTAAAATATATTAAAACGCTTTAAAATAATGATAAAATGTTTCGCTGACATCATTTTAGTTCGAAGGAAGATAAAACGATACATAGCAATCGTTCTTATACACGATTTTGATTTACGCGGTTTCGGGGTTTTATTTTTTATTTATATAAACTTTTAATTTTTTACAATTAAATACACAAAGTACTCTCCTACCTTAAAAGGCGTTTGCCCGCCCTAAATTAAGTAGTTTACTTAAAACAACAAATAAAATCAACACAAAATAAAAAAAATACGAAATATACATAGTATAAAAAATCATAAGTATAAACAGCGGCGGCTGGTCTAGAGACGCGTTGGTGCGCTGAACCAGAGAAATAATTCGCAATAATTAAATTATATATTCGCAAACATGACTTCCAAAAATGTTAAATATTTGTATAGATTAAATACGAGTATATATAAGAATACTGACAAATAGTACGAGTATTTTTATTTAAGTGAAAATTTAAAAAAAATCAAGTAAAATTTAAAAAAATATTCCTTTCTAATTGACCGGCCAAGTTTGCCAATTCTACCGAAGCGATCTCCAATACGCACCGGACGGAAACGCAAATTCATATAGAGAGACACACAGTAAACCGTGAGACAGCGATATTTCATATTCGCTCAGCGTCTCGAGGTGCGTTGGTGCTTAGCGCACCAGCGCACCTCGAGACCAGCCGCCGCTGAGTATAAATTAAATAAAGATATATAAAAAATCATATGTATAAAAATTCCCACCACGGTCTTCCTCTCACACGCCTTCCATTCACATTTGAACTATATATCTGTTTTTTTAGCCTTTCTTCGTTCATGCCCAAACCATCTCAGCGTGATCTGCTTTATCTAACTCAACACGTCAATCTTAAGTTTACATACATCCCTAATCACTTCATCCCGTATTCTGTCATACATTTTCATTGTGTATTCGTCTCAAAGCACTTGTTTCTACAGTATGTACTCGGCTCCTTTCAACCTTTTCCTAACTCCACGTTTCACTCCCATACAACAAAGATGACACCAAATATTATTGTGGACTAAGAAATACAGTTTTAAGTATAATACAAAAAAAAATACAATAATATAAAACAAGAAAAAGAAAGACAAAATATTGATTATTAAAAAAATTAAACACGCAGCAATTATTTTTCGTTAATCGTTTAAACCAAATAAGACACTTTTAAATAAATATAAAATTTAAATGTATTTTCAATGAATATGTAAACAGAAAATGGAAAATATGCTAAATTTCCCAGTACAGTATATTTCTAAAAAATCGAGTTTGTTAAAACTACTTATTTTGAAATTAATTTTGCATTAAATCATCGAAATATACTCTAGACGAAAATTTCCCGGTATCTGAATTTATAATGTAAAAAATAAAAAAACAAAATAGAACTGCATTTATTCCTTAGTCCACCCGGATAACAATTTGGAAGCATTAGATCCAATAAATGCAGGGAGTAAAAGAAACGCATCATTTCTTTTAAGAAAACATAATAAAAGTTCAAAGGAGAAAATATTTAATAACTCATGAAGTTAAAATTATTTATTGTTTGAGGCAAACATATAAAAACCAGTATACAAACATATTAAAAACATTTTATGCAGGTACTAAAACAATACGGTTACATTTTTTAATGAAATGGGATAGGCTATAACTTATGTTTAAATATGATTATAAGCTGTTACGTGAATGAAATATGCTTGTATGAGCTTATCGTGTGCAAGTTTTTGCACTTCAGCAAGACACACATTATTGTTTTACACACTTGAGTTGTATACAGTACAACCTAGCGGATTTATTACCATTTGTCAATATCTTCTAAGCAATCATAAAGGAATTGAAAAGAGCGTTAGTGAAAATCAGTCTACAACTCTTTTTAAAACATCTGGGTACCAACGGCAATCGAACCTGTAACCCCCGGACTGGAATGTGTCTTACCGACAAGATCGCGGTATTGTCTGTATTACTTAATATATTTCAAACATTTATTTTATGTATTTCAAACATTTATTTGATGTACTTCAAACATTTCTTTGATGTATTTCAAACATTTATTTGATGTATTTCAAACATCATACATACGACTTCCGTAGCCTACTTGTTAAAACGCCTTCCAACCCGGGGGTTAGAGGTCCTATTACCATTGATACCCAGATTTTTTAACAAGGGTTCCAGACTAATTTCACTAACGCAAATATTCACTAACTTTTGAATTTCTTTATGATTGGTTAGAAGATATTGTCAAATGGCAATAAATCCGCTAGGTTGAATGTCATACAACTAAAGTGTGAAAGTGATTCTGTTATATATTTGATTTAATGTACTGTAACTTATTAGATGTATTTCAAACAATATAACACACGAGTTCCGCAACCTAGTTGGTAAAACACCTTCAACCCGGGGATTACGGGTTCGATTCCCGTTAGTACCCAGATATATTAAAAAGGATTCAAGACTGATTTTCACTAACGATATTGGCGAATAGTAAGAAATCCGCTAGGTTATATAATACAACATAAGTATACAACAAAAGTGTGAATAAAAATAACATGTGCTTGTTAAAGTTTAACAACTTGCACACGATAAAGCAATACAAGCACAGGCATCTTTCATTCACAGAATGGCTGATAATAATACTGGTTCACGATTGATAGCCTACCCCTTTCCATTGAAGATATTGACAGTATTGTTTTAGTACCTGCATTAAATCATTTTTATATCGTAATTTATTAAGTCAAACACTGTTTGTTCTACCTTATGTAACGGTATAAACCTACCGGTTTTAAGAGTTTCACCTCATCACCAGGGAGCACAAACAATACTTTTGAGGTGAAAACCTTAAAACCAGTAGGGTTATACCGTTATATAAAGCGGAACAGTGATTGACTAAACAAATTATAATGTATTTAAACCCCCACAGTGTTAATGTAATAACTATAAATAGTGTTTTTTTATATGTTTGTATACTGGTCTGTTTTCCACTTTCACACCTTCCTAGTTTGTCGGAAGAGATTGCCACATACCAATAAATCCTTTGCCAACTAAACCAAGGAGGTCGTCATGTAGAATTACTTACATAAAATAATTAAAAATGAGCAATGCCACGGACGTAATGGTAAATATGAAGTAAGTACTGCAAAAATGAGCAATGCCACGGACGTAATGGTAAATATGAAGTAAGTACTGCAAAAATGAGCAATGCCACGGACGTAATGGTAAATATGAAGTAAGTACTGCAAAAATGAGCCATGCCACGGACGTAATGGTAAATATGAAGTAAGTACTGTAAAATAAATAAGTAAAAACTTAAGTGTAATAAATAAATCGGAATTGTATTATAATAAAATAATATTTATTTTAAAGCACGATAATTGGCCCAACATAAATGTCACACTAATATGATAATATTACGGCCAGAAATTAATTTATAGGTCTCGGGTAGCTTTATTTATAGTACCATAATATTGTATTCTACCTTAATGACCTATATTCATTTTGCAATTTTGTGGAAATTATTTAATTATGTTGGTTACAAAATTCACCAAAGAAAATATTGAATATTAAATTACAAAACCCACGTATTATGTGTCAGTGTTTTTAATCAATTTATGGGGAACTTATGAATCTCGAAAGCATGATACCTTGTTTTCCATTAAATACTACAATAATACGATTATATAGTTGATCTGAGCAGTATGTTAACGTGTAATGGGAGATGAAAGTAGGATAGCGACAGAGAGCAAGGTAAACGCAGCACTTAATGTTAAATACAACCCCGTGATATCTATAATAGCAAAAATGACAATACATAATAGTGTGTGAGATGTATGGCGCTCACCTTGATGTATGGAAGTGAAACTTAAGCTGGGTAGAAGAAGAATAAAAGTAAGATTAATTTTGTGGAGATGTGTGCACGTAAGAAAATTAGTGGAGTGTCAATGTTTAAAAGAAGACATCAGAATCGAATACATGAAATAAATTGATGTTTTAAGTAAGATAAAGAAAGGAGCTTTAAGATGGTTTAGACATGCGAAGAGAATGAACGATGATAGAATGACTAAGCGAGTATACAAATCAGAAGTGTCAGGTGTGCGTGGAAGAGGTAGACTGAGGAAAACGTGGGTGAACCAAATGGACCAGATTTTGAAAGAAGGTAAAGTGTGAAGTATGAATGGTAGAAGATTGTACATGACGGGATTTATGAACGTGGTGGAGGTGAAAGTTATGTTTGGAGATCTATTAATTCTGCCTACCCTGTAAGGGCAACTGAGTGATTGTATGTCTGTATGTTAATTATCTTGAGAACTTATCTCTGATTATGGATTCACGCACACCTTGCACATCTGACTTTTATATTCACTTAGTCATTCTTTCGTGATTCATTCTCTTCAAATGTCCAAAACATTTTAAGACTTATTTCTTCATCTTACTTAAAACAATATATATATAAGACCGGAAAGATACCAGAGGACTTCGAGAAATGCCTAATTGTCACATTACCAAAGAAGGCAGGTACGACAAAATGTGAGCAACACAGAACTCTTAGCCTAATATCCCATGCCTCAAAAATACTGACTAATATCATTCTAAAGAGAATTGAACCAAAAGTAGAGAACATCCTTTCCAGAGACCAGTATGGCTTCAGAAGAGGTGTGGGAACCAGAGAAGCAGTACTGTCTCTACGAATACTGCTAGAAAATAGAATAAGAAGAAACCAAAACACATACATTGCATTCATAGACCTGGAGAAAGCTTTTGACAAAGTAGAATGGAAAAGACTCTTCGAGATTTTGAAGAGAATTGATATCAAATACAGAGATAGACGTATAATCCAGGCGCTATACAAGAATGAGGCCGCTATAATCAGATGTGACGAAGACACAAAGAAAGCCAATATAAGACAAGGGGTAAGGCAGGGATGCTCTCTGTCACCTGTTCTTTTTAACGCCTATATACAGAGCGCGATTGACGACTTGAGAGAGAGAATGAGTCACAGAGAAGGTGTAAAGATACACGGGCAAAAGGTGGACATGATAAGGTTCGCTGACGATATTGCTATGGTTGCTGAAAGTGAAGAGGAACTACAAGAGGCCTTAACAACTATGCAAAGCATTCTTCAAAATAACTACAGTATGAAGATAAATAAAGACAAAACAAAGCTGCTGACTGTAGGCCGAGCGCAGCACCAGATGAGAATAGTGATGTCGGGTAAACCACTAAAGAACACCAAGGAGTTTGTCTACCTCGGGAGCAAAATAACATGGGACGGTCGGTCCAAGAGCGAGGTCGACAGCCGTATACATCAGGCTAGACTTGCATTTAATAAAAGGTCGAAAATAATAGAATCAAATAATATAGACCTTAAACTGAGAATACTCCTCATCAAGACCTATGTATGGAGTATCTTGATGTACGGCTGCGAGACATGGTGCCTATCCGAAAGAGATAGACGAAGACTAGAGGCTTTTGAGATGTGGTCCTATAGAAGACTATTAGGAATTTCCTGGAGAGACCGCATCACAAATGAAGAGGTTCTCCAACGAATCGAAGGAGGAAGGCACCTGCTCAGGATCCTGTCCGAAAGGCGTGCAAGATGGATCGGTCATATAATACGACAAGAGGGCCTCTTGCATGCCATAATGGAGGGCATGACCGAGGGGACAAACTCTAGGGGACGCCCACGCCGAGAGTACCTGGAGGACCTGTTGGTGGACGTGCGCTGCTCAACATACACAGACTTAAAAAGAGCCGCACAGGACAGGGGGGAATGGAGGAGAAGAGTTCAAATTGCTGCAAACCAGTCTTAGCACTGCAACCACGAAACGAAACTTAAAACATCCATTTTATCGATGCAATCATTTCATACATTGATACTTCATTTTTTTTCATAGTGCGCACATCTCCACACTATAAATCTTTTATCATTCTTCTGTAAAATTCAACACAGTATTACATATTGTCATTTTGCTACTTTTTATATAACACGGTTATTATTTATTACGTTAAATAGTCCGTTAACCTTGTTCCCTATCGCTACCCCTTTTTTCAATGCCCCTTTCAATTCGTCCATCACAAAGATTCAACCATTTAAATTAATTACTTAACAAATAATAATTTAAACACTTAATCTGCCTATAAGTTCAGAATGGCACTATACTCGTATATACCATAATATAATCCAATTGATATTATTGTAGAAAATAGGAATTATTTTTACTTTTCAAAATGTTATCGTTTAGTATGCATTTTTAAATGCAACGAAATCAACATTTTTCTTTCATTTCGCACGGTCGATAGGGCTCGATAGATATTTTAATGATAACCTAAAAATAAATGGCACGCATTCCGCACTCCGTGGTTCGTTTGCCGCCGGAAATAGAACGATATTAAAGATTACATTTTCAAGAGCTCCCATTGGCTGATTGGCGAAACGGGAAATGTGGAACGCATTTTCAAAATGGAAGGTGAAATAAAAAAGAAATGACCATAGATTAATAAAGAGTAGATTTATGGCTTAACTTAATTTAATTTTTGGTCCATTCGGGAGAAGCGATATATTCAAATATCATAGAAACAGGTCGCAGAAAATATTTATAACTTCGCATGTAAATTTTTTACGATTTTTTAATTTAGTGGTTATATGGTATATACTTGTAACTATTTTATATTAGATGGTTCCAAACCAATTCAATGTGTATTTAGAAAACTTAGAATAAGACATAATTTATTATTATACACGGAAAATAATTTGATAAATAAAAAGAGACTTGATAAAAGTTGAAAATAAAATTCTTTCTTCAGGCAATGACAGAGTAACCAATTTAAATTTGAAAAAAATATATATTAATGGATTTCGGCTTATAACTATTAATTGCTAATTGACAGAATATCAAAAATTAAATAAAAATATGTTAATATTATTTAACAAATACTTTCAAATCATCATTTGAAATTATATTACAATACATAGTTACGAGTATGTTCGAAAATTTTCACTGCTTTCACTAGTTTTAAAATATTTTTCAGGAGTATTTTGATTGCCGTGTTGAGTTGGCATCAATTATAGTAGACGTTTCGAAGGCGTTGCGGTCTTCATCCACAGGACGATGTCAAAAGTTATAAAAAAAAACATAAATAAAAAAAAACAATTAAAATTATAAATATAAACAAATGAGAATTATGTTCATACCATTAACTTTTTGTAAGAATAAAAAAAATATCTACATGCTAATTACATCATTCAGATGCATACATTGCTGACTTGCAATAACTCTAATTAATGAGTTGTCATTTCGTATCATACGCTAATAATGTCTATATGGAGACGTTCCCTCAGAAGTGCATCGAAACCAAGCCAACGACCCTGAACAAACATCTCTGAAGCGCTGCAAGTATATTGACAGCTCTAATATGATTCGGTATGCATATTATACCACACTTGGAATTTAAGTTAAATTTTGTACATTTTTCGCTTATCACAAAACTACATAATATTAGCACAGTTTTAAAAAGCTACCGAATTCAGTCAAATACACATACATACATAACAATATCCTGTTGATGAATTCGCACAATGCCTAATCAAATTTTCTTATTTGTCGCTCCACACTTACCTTAAGGCGACAGAATATGTATAATATAATATATTATCGTATTAGTATACGTTCATAAAAAAATAGTCAAGCCATTAAGGCCACTAAAGTGGGAAAACATACACAGAAGATCAAACGCGGTAAATAAAACAAAAAAGTAAATTTTTAAGAGACATATTGATTCGTGATTTTTTTATTGCGAAACGCAATCACGTGTTGATAAGAATATTCGGATTAACAGGTTCAGTTATTTAAATTATTTGGAGTGTGGAATATATAACTTTAACATACATTTTTCAGCTCTTCGATCCTACGATTACCCTAACTTCTTACATTTCCTTCTTCTAAAATATAATTCATTTGATCCAACCATATTTTCCTTGATCTCCCTCTACCCCGCCAACCGCTTAAATTTGCGCTGTTAATTTGTTTTGTAAGTCTTTCTTCATTTATTCGTTCCACGAGTCCAAACCATCTCAAAGTGCTCCTCTTCATCTTACTCAATACAACCTTAAGTTCGCATTCATCCCTGATAACTTCATTATGTATTCCGTTATACATTACCACCCCACATATTCTTCACAGTACACGCATATATTCGGCTACTAAATAAGTATGATACGTAATCGTCAATCACGGAAAACTATGTTTTCGTTTTTACTATATGGCGCTGAATAAAACAATAAAATATATATTCAGTATTTTTCACCGAATATAAAGAGCAAATCAAAATAACTCACTTACTGACACGGAACGTAATAATAGAAATTCTCATGACAAAAAAGCAAGTCGAAACAAATCAATAGATTGATTCGACCTGAAGTGACAATTCAATGAATGTGGATTCACGAAATTCAAAATTGATGGTGATGCAACTGATAAAAAATCACGAAAGAATGTTTAATGACTGATTGAGATAGCGTTGAATTTAAAATACGAACTGTTTAACTCTAATAGTTTGCATCCATGAAAACGTGTCATGCCATTTTACAAGTACTGTATTTTATATTTTATGTGACGTTTCTTTGCAATATGTACTCGTACGAGTATTTGTCACATGAACGTTTAGTCACAGATGTTAAACCGCATAATTGTTTTGTCACAGGAATTTTTCTTCTCAGAGGTAAGTTATTTTCACAGATATTCCCCGCTTTTCCGAGATTATGTCATCATCATAACGATCACGCCTTATCCCTATTTGGGTAAACAGAGAGAACATATTTCCTTTTCATTCTATCCGGACAACATCTTCATAACTTTTTGCTATGTCTTGCTTGCATATCACAATATTGGGACCAACATTCCATTATAAGCAGCTAGCTTTACTTTTCTTGAAATATTCCTGTCGGTAAACTATTGCCTGCTACTACTCTTCTTTCAAGTTATAAAATTATAGGGAAAATATCACATTTTACACGCATTTAAAGGATCTTTGTTCACATGTATTCATTATTTTTAAAGACAACGAAACAAACTAATAAACCATCTTAAAAATAGACAAAAAAAATTAGATCACTTAATTATAAAACGAAATTACAAAACAGGTGAATAACGCCTCAAAACTAGTCTATGGATAAATACATAAATAGTAACAGAAACTAAATTGAGGATATATTAAACATGTTTTAGATCTATAATGTCATATGGTTTTGAAACCAGAAATATCACACGAACGAAGGCATTCCTTAGAACACAGGAAATAAAGATCTAGAAATGCAAAACTGGCCAAGGAAATACAGAAATAAGAAGAATATGTGAAACCAAAGACATTGTAAGACGGAGAAGGCAGAGAAGACGTTATGGGCAGATTTCCCGTATAGCCAATTTATTATGGCAACTCCATAGGAAGCCGACCACGAGGCTGACCCCCAAAGAGATGCACGGAAAGTTGGCAGTTTACATCCCAGGAATAATGCACAAAACAAAGAAGTCAAGAATCAGTGCAAAAATAATAATAAGACATTTACTGCTATACTTTCTGTTGATGCTTATACTATACCATGTACATTGCAAAAATGGATCAGTCCCAAGTAAAGAATGTCCGCTTCATTAGAATAATGTCATTGTAAGTGGGTCAGTGATAGACAAATAATAATATCGTCGAATTGACAAATATATAAAAAGTCGTTACGAAATAGCCAACCGACGACGCCGTGTTTTGGTCGCTATCGTTTAGACAGCTTTATGGCGCGAAACGTGAAAATATGTCGTTGATTCCATATTCAAAATTCAAATCCATAATGGAACAACTTTATTCCGAATTCAAACTTTTAGAAATTCATATTTTCTCTTTGGTCTGTTGCGAAATCTCATTATTTATGCCCACCGAAAGAGTTTATGGAATGAATTTATTTCGAAAACAAACCATTGATATTTTTCTATGTTTAGGAATGACTTGAAAAGTATGGTTTTTGAATATTATCTAACCATACATAAAATATCCACTTTCTTTGCAATTTTAATACATAAATATTCTACCTTAACACTACATAGGTATGTACCTATGAAACTGGATTTTTTTATAGAAAATACTCATTTATTGTATGAAAATGGTAAAAAATATTTTATTCAAAGTATTGCCCATCGCTAGCTACACATTTTTCCCATCTCTCTGGCAATTTGTGGATGCCACGCCAAAAAACTATTGCTCTTTTGAGGCACACCAATCATCGAGCCATTTTCGTAAGAAGTGAACCGCTGCTCAGCAAGTGTGTGTCCCATCGATGCACGTAAATAGTAATCGGATGGAGTCAAGTCTGGTGAGTAAGCCGCATGCGAAAGTATTTGCCAACTAAATGCCGCAATCGTTTCCTTGACCGGTTTTGCTGTGTGCGATGGTGCATTATCATGAAGCAAAATCACTTTGTGTTACCTTTTTTGACATTCTGGTCGTTTTTCACGTAATGCTTGGTTGAAATCCACCATTTGTTGTCGGTAGCGTTTAGAATTAACAGTTTCGCCAGGTTTTAGCAGCTCATAATAGATAACACCCTTGTGATCCCACCAAACACAGAGCATTGTCTTTCGTCCATAACGATTTGGCCTTGCAGTCGATGTCGCTGGTTTGCTTGGAGTTACCCATGATCTTTTATGCTTAGGATTCTCGAAATATATCCTATTTTCATCGCCAGTCACAATTCGATGGAGAAATTATTTTCTTTTGTACCTGGCGAGCAGCATTTCGCAAGTGGTTTTTCGGTTTTCCTGCTGTCTTTCATTCAGTTCATGTGGAACCCATTTTCCCACCTTCTGGATCTTTTCCATGGCTTTCAAACGTATGGAGACGGCTTCTCGTGTCACATTTAATTGATTCGCGAGTTGTTGTTGAGTTTGAGCGTCATCCTTATTCAACAATGCTTGCAATTCGGCGTCTTTAAACTTTCTCGGTGGTCTTCCACGTTCTTTGTTTCTCACGTCAAAATTGCCACTTTTGAATTTTTTAAACCACTCAAAGCACTGTGATTTACCAAGAGCATGCTCACCGTAAGCTTCGACAAGCATTCGATGCGATTTTGTAGCAGTTTTCTTCAAATGGTAACAGAAAATCAATGCTGTCCGCAAACCGTAGTTTTCAGGCACAAAAACAGACATGTTCAACGCTATGAAAACATACGTAGTTGTATTAAACTTGTATTGTTGTGAGTTAAAAGTGTTTGACAAATGTAAACACAAGAAAAAGGCACAAATGACGTGGTTTGACACTCACTACATTGACAACTAGAGCCATCTATGAGCAAATTTCGGTTTCATAGGTACAGACCTGGAAAATTGAAAATCTTAACTTTTTTATAGAATAAATTAGTATTTAATGTTTGATTTGTACAAATTTATCGTAGTTTCATAAAATAACAGTCATGTGGTTTCCTTGTCTCAATTTAAAGTTTGGAACGTAAAAGTTTTGACTGTGTTTTTAAAGTAAGACATTAATTTTTGTAAGTTAAAATATGAATTCAAGTAATTTCGAGCAAACTCTATTATTCATTCATGCGTATGTGAACATGTTGAAGAGCGAGGCCAGAAAGCCATGGCTTCGACCCCATGAATCGTGCCTTCTTCGGGTTAAGAACCGCTGGAGAAGGCACGTAAATCGTAATGTGTTGACAATACTACCGCAAGTGAAATAGTATGAACAAACTCTTAAACCAGACCAGAACCATTTTTTTCCTTTAGGTTTCATCGAGAATCGAATCCGAAATACCCGAGTTGACGACAAGCATCTTACCAACTAGGCCATGGATGTCGTCAACAAATAGTATTCATTTTCGAAAATATTTTTTATTTTTTGTAATTTATGCATTAGGGGTATCTTCGTATTATACAGCCATAAACAAATAAAAAAATACATTTGAAATTTTAACTCAAATAAATATTAATTATTTTTACGTATTACATGAAAAAATGAAGATGTTATATTAAAAATGACCCATTAAGAGATTAAATTAAAATGTAAGTATAACACAAATTAAGCTAAAATATTACAATCAAGTATATTTTATGAGTATCATAGAAAAAACATTGTTACATATTTATATTCTGTAATCTTAAAAATTGTAATATAAGTTCAGGGATCGAAATATATAAACAAGCTAAGTGTCGAAATAGTAATTGGCAGTGGGATATCAAAATTTTAAAATGAAAAATTTGGATGTCGTGAGAACTGCGATTGAAAATTTGGATGTCGTGAGAAATAGGTGATTCAAGTCATCCTCCTCCAGAACATATTCATATAAACAAGAATTCAAAATATGGATTTTGGCTAAGTGAGATTTAGTACAGCAGTGATCAAAACGCTTACGATACAACGGAATTGAAACACAAAAAATTGAAAACGAATTGCAAGCATTGTTGCAAGCACGAAAAAATAAGAAGTGAGGAAAAAAATATCAATGCCTAAAATAAATGTATAATTTATTTTTTAGCCTGTAAATACAATACAATATTATCAACGCTTTTTTACGAGCCATATAAATTACAATGTTCAATCACTTCTGTTCGCTTCCTTTCACCTTGTTTCTTTAACATTGTATTGTACTTGTTCATCGTTTTATCATGTTTATTGAAAATGTCGTGGGAATACAGTCTCATTGTTGTGGCAATTCAGAGTGAAATTTCTAACTTAATTATCGGGTTTAACAGTTACGTAAACAATGAAAATGCTTCTCTTGTTTCCACGCAAAAAATATTAACAAATTATTTTGACAGAATAATAACAAAAGTAAGCATTTATTGAAGCTGAGACGTATTTATCAAGACGCTTTTTTAGCCTTCAATAGATTTGTCGACTTTTTAGAACTTTATTGCGAAGAGTGCGGATTTTACCCATGGCTCTGTCCCAATTTTTAATGAGTGTACTTCAATATTATTCCGTCAGCGTTAGAAGATATATTATATTATATGCACCTGTTTGTGCATTTAAAAATAGAGATGGATAAACTTTTGTTTAATGTACTAAATTACATTGTAAATTAAAATTGTTTTCGATGCCATGTTAACGAACTGAACTAGAAAGTCACCACTCGCACACAGACTAGCCCTGTTAAATTATTTTTCCGATATTGGTATATTCCATATTTCGGTGGATAAATTGGGGATTGAGTTTCTTAGTAAATAGGGAAGTATGAGTATCATATTTCTATATACTTTTTTACTTGTTTGATTTTAGATTATTGGGTAAAACATATATAAATCAAAAAATGTTAAATAAAAATAAAACAGACCTCACTCAATACTTAATTAAACATAATTGTTCAGGTTCAATCATTGACCAATATCTTTTAACTGTATTTTTTACAATATTTAAGATATTGGTTTAAAATATTAAAATACCATCACCTGATGATGAGCGCATTACTTAAAAAATAATCAATATGAAATATATTTGTATTACCAGTGAAATTTTAAAAACGTTTTTTTTTTGCTAGTGTATTTTATTACACTTTCGTTGTATACAGTACAACCTGGCGGATTTATTGCCATGTGACCATGTTAAAGAGTCATCAAGTGAAAAGCAGATCACACAGAAAGCAAGCCATTTTGAAAAAAAATATTGACAGCCAACAGGAATCGAACCCGCCACCCCGGAATTGGAAGATCTTACCGACTAGGCCACGGAGGATAATAAATTACACCCAATTGTTTTCGATAATTTCCAGTGCGGGTTTTGTTACTCTAAGACATTTGATTTATTTGAATATTTTATTTTTATTTGTATTACACTTTCATTGTGTACCCCTGATTGAAAGACAGGGGTCATTTGAACTAGGCCATGGATGTGTTATACTATACATAAATATTTGTAATACAATACATTCACTATACATTTATGGAAATACTATAGATATTTTTATGGAAATACTATATATAATAGTTAATCCTTTTAACCATTATTTCAACCTTAGCCTTGCGACCCCCCCCCCCCCCCCTTCAGATGAAGATACGACTTGGCAAGCCCCTTGCAAACAACACTTAATATCTTGTATGTGCACCACGAAACCGCACAAATACTGTACTTGCAATAAGCTTTATCAGGTAAGTTCGCCTTATCAGGTCTACTGTTTTATATACGTCACTAACAGGGTATAACAATGACAAACTTTGAACTGGAATTTGTTTTCCTTTTGTACACGTAAGTTATTTTTAGTTTCGCTTAGACTCACGAGTAGAGAAACGAATCTTAAAATACATTTATTTGAAAATTAAAACTACTGGAAATCTTATGACGGCAATTTGTTTCTTTAAAAATAAAATTGAAAGTGTTGATAACGGAAAAGTGATTAAATATGAGTATATGAGATTTTAACCTGTATCCCGGTACAATACTTAATAAATTACTAAAATAAATATGTTAGCACTTTTACCGATAGATTTCTCCGTCATTAAATTCCAATTATAAACCTGTAACATAACAAGATCCCCGACCGACTCTCCTATCAACAGGAGCTAAATTTAACTCTGAACGATTATTACAGCATAGACAATAAATAAACTCAGAAAGAGCGCTCTCGATCTCTACGGTCGAAATCGACACGGAATGCTTTCGATACTTTTGTTTTTCTCTATGGACTCTTGAACATTTACAGGACCGGCAACAGTCGGTGTAAAAATATGATTTATAAACCCTATAAAAATCATGTCACGATATTTTATATCTAACCCACTTAATACAATAATTGATTTCTCAACGACATTATTGGATTATTAATACTTAAGTGTTTTTGGTATTACTACTAATAATCTCTTTGTTATTCCACTGATTAAATAAATCCAAATGACCACGTATTTTTAGATCATATCCCGAGGCTCTCTTCAGGTGGAACGTGTGTGTAGCGGGGATTAATGTAATTTCTAATGGGTAGCAGAACGTGTGGCGGTAATTAATTAATTTAGTGGAGTAAATAAGTAATTTACTGTCGAATATTCTAATACGAAGTTCCAAAAAGTCAAAGCCGAATCCCTTAATAAATAATAATCTCGTTTAAAAAATAAACATTATAATAAGTTTCACTTGATTCATATAAAAACAATCACAATCAGATGTTACGAAAAACTCTAGGCTCATCTCGTATGAACTTCACCGATAACGAATCACCCGTGTAAAGAGAAAAAACCAGGGGCATCATAGATGTTTTTAAGCACATATCTTCGTATAAAAAAAAACAAAGAGAAAAACAAACCTATCAAGTATTTGCTCAAACAATATCCAAAGAATACGTAAAGAAAATTCTTAAAAATATTTTTTAACACACTATAACATTTACAAATCAAATGCCAAAATATATTCATATACGGTATGTGTGTACATTCATCGACATAATATAGAAAATATATCGACACGAATTCATACCCATACATGATATATGCATCCCTGCATAACATACGCATAAACATATAGAATTACACGAAGATGAACAACGAAAAAAAAAAAAACATAAGAAAATATAATAACTACGCAAACATAGAGTTCATGACATATTAATAACAAGTTTAATTGGAACTTGAAGATTACAAACATATTTAGATATAATATAACAAAAAATGCAAGAATAAATCCTTTTGTTTGCTGGCATTTCTGTTGAATTTATAATCAACAAAAGTTTATAAATATTTTTCGTAATGATTTTGAGACTAATAATATTTTTTATCGATATTAACAAGACAGCCCTGTTCTTCTCTATGGTCAATAACATAGACGATCAAGTAGTCGAAAATATACGACGACACTTACATTATTAATTTAGGCTTCGCATCAGAGAATTTAATGGGTCAATGCGATCGAGACATAAATAAGAATGGAATGCGTTACAGCAGTAAAATAATAGTTTTTTTTTTTCAATATCGAATATCAATCGAGATAAGTAACATGTTTTGTAAATTATTGAGAATGATTTAGATCAAGAATCATTGACAATGGCCGACGCAGGAAATGATTGCCAGTCTAAAAAAAATGAGGCCAACTTAATGAATTGGAAATATGTGAAATATTCGATTGGATTAGATATATTTATAATTACGAATGGTATGGCTGTATGAATAAGTCATGGAGTTAAGAAGACGAACGTTTTATCATTGACCACGCCCTGTTTTTAGAGGTATCTTTACGTAGATAAACACAACAATTTAATTAAGACTTGAATTTTAGAAGAATCAGCATTTTTATAGAGGTGTGTCTTAATACTAAAGAATTTTTTTTAAGATACTTTTTAAATACTTTCTTTAAAACAATAAAAACCCATATCAATCCCTACAAGATATATATGTATCGTATTACTATTCTAATAAATATACAGTAAAACCTAATGATCTTATTGCCATTCAGCAGTTTCTTCCGATCAACCATAACATTTATTTATTTATGTATTTCGTTACGTTTTTCAATTCAATTTGACTCCGCTCACTATACTGGGAGAACCCGTGTTTAAATGGGAATGTAGACACAACGTATTAAAAATTTGCAATTTAATGATTACCACACGTACGTACCTGTACCTCACATAAACACTTATTTACAAATACATTGACACATGAGCACACACACACTCAAACACTCACGTACTCGTTTGTATTTTGATTTAGGACTACTCAAAATATTTTCAAGTTTATCAAACTTGCTTGTATAAAAATAATAATTAGACAACCTCCGTGGCCTAATTTGTAAGACGCCTGTCTACCGACCCGGAGGTTTGATTACCGTTGAAAGCTAAATTATTTTAAAAGGGGTTTCAATCTGATTTTCACTTAAAGCCTTTTTGACATATTTCTGGTTGGTCGGAAGAGATTGCCACATAATATTAAACTTGCCAGGTTGTACTGTCTTCTTCTTCTTCTTCCTCTTCTATAGATCATGATCTGTTTGTTCCGCTTGTTCCCCTTCTTGTGACGTGGATTGCCAGCTGTCACGCCATCTCTTCGGAGGTCTTCCCGGTAAACTTCTTCCGGCTGGGTTCCCTTGAAGGGCGACACGTGGAAGTCTGTCGTCTTGCATTATGTTTACATGTTCGTTCCAGTATCGCCTTCGTTGTCTTCCCCACCTGACGATGTCTTCCGTACTACACTTTCTCCTTATTTCGGTGTTTCTGATTCTATCTCTTAGTGTGTTTCCGGTTATACATCTGAGTGTTTTCATTTCTGAGGTTCTCAGGAGATATTTTGTTCTAGATGTGTCTGCTCTGGTCTCTATTCCGTAGGTGGCTATCGGTTGTACTGAATACAACTAAATTGTAATACAACACTCAGCTGAAACATTCCCACTCTACAATCACATTTTTAGATACATTTGAATCCCAAGCTATCAATCACTTTCTAACCGCATCATAAACTCAACAACCTCACATCATATTAATGTTTTCCTTTCAGTTTTCATTTCAAATTGATTATGTCCACTATATTAGGTGGGTCCGTGTTAATGTGGGCATTTACATATATGTACCTAATTCACATAAACACTCCTTTACAAAATACATACATGACACATCAGTACATAAGCAAAATCTATTTTTATTTTTGTGATATTCAGAATATGTTTAAGTTTAGTGATTTTTTAAGAATCGATGACGTATACGGATATAAATGTATACAAGGCGAAACAGGATATGAAATAGTTTATAACAATGCATTAAAATATACGCCTAACTTATTCAGTTGCGAAAATGCGTTACGCAATTTCGTAAAAAATAATCATATCCTGTTTTGCAAGAATTGCAATCTTTACCGCGAATTTAATTTAATTACTTTACATATGAACAAAATTTATAGCTAGTCTAAAAATACAGAATTTTATAACGAACCGTTTATTGGATACATATATAGTACATATCATTTAAAAAATATTTTAAAAAGCATATAGAACATATTCGAGCAAGCGTTAGAGAAGCTACAACACAAATAATTTTAATAAAATATAAAGTATTTGTAATGCAAGTAGCCTGAACGAGTGGACATGTACGTATTAAATAATTACTTGTAACAATTGTTATCTAGTTATATGTTAGTATGTAGGTGTTAACTTTTTGTAAGAAATGAAATATTAGTATTAAGAAAAAGAAAAAAATACGTGCAGGAAATTAAAATTAAGTTAGCTTGTACTTATGTTATACGAGGCATATCCAGAAAGTAAGTGTACTGAATTTTTGTAGGTTACAATTTTTTTTATTTAAACAAAAAAATTACGTGGTTACCGTAGTACATATGTAAGCTATTTTTCGACATAGTCACCATTCCTCTCAATGCAGGTGGTGAAGCGGGGTATCAACTTTTTGATGCCTTCCTCGATGTAGTTTCCCGCCAACCCCTCCGTCCACTTCTCCACCTCCTCCTTTACCTCCTCGTCGGTTGAAAACCTTTTTCCACCCATGTGCAGCTTCAGGGAGGTAAAGAGATAGTAATCTGAAGGTGCTAGGTCAGGGGAATGCGCGGGATGGTTCAGGACATCCCATTTAAACGAGGCGAGCAGTTCCTTCGTGGCGTTGGCCGTGTGTGGTCTGGCATTGTCGTGCAGCATGCAGACTCCCTTTGTCATCATGCCTCTCCTCTTCTTCTGAATCGCCCTCCGCAATTTTTTTAGGGTCTCACAGTATCTTGCAGAGTTGATGGTCTCCCCTTGAGGCATATATTCAATTAAAATTATGCCTTGACAGTCCCAAAACACGGATGCCATGATTTTCTTGGCTGAAATTGTGGTTTTGAACTTTTTGGCGGAGGGTGAAGAGGTGTGACGCCACTGTTGGGACTGCCTTTTGGTTTCAGGCGTGTAGTGTGCAACCCAAGTTTCATCTCCAGTAACGATGGAGCGGAGAAATTCATCTCCATGGAGTTTGCAGCGCCTCAAAAACTCTTGCCCGGCATTATCTATTTCGCCCTTGGCGGGAGATTGGATTGACATTTTTCACGAAACGTGTTGTCGCGTCGACACTTCTCAACGTACTGACTTCGAACCGGTCTCGTTGCGGAGGGGAAGGGTCAGGCCACACGGAAGTGTAGCCAACATGTCGAAAATAAAATCCATCCGGTCGTGAGAGCCTCAGTACACTTACTTTCTGGATACGCCTAGTAATATAATATAGAAATTAGACCACTCCTCCAGTTATTAAGTAATAAAGTTGTGGGTATAGCCTTCGGAAAATTTTTGTATACAAAAAAGCATTTGAATATCCAGAGAAACGTAACGAAACGCCTCAAGAGGCTTGAGTTGAGGTTGAAAGGCTCATATATCGCTAACAAGAGCACCATCTGGTTATCTAGTAAAAAAGCTACAGAAAAAAATAAATTAAGATATAAATGGCCTAAGAGTTAAAACAGTCCAGAATAGAATCCATCAGAAATCGAAACTGAGGCGCCCACTTGTTTAGCATGGATGCTAGCCGTTAGACTATGACTGTAGACTTTTTAGTTTTCAACATTTTTTGTATTATTTTATAGTATTACACTTTCGTTGTAATCAGAATAACTTGGCGGGTTTAGCGCCATGTGGAAATATTTTTCAACCAACCAGTAATATGCTTAAAAAAAGCTTTAAGTGAAAACCAGTCTAGAACACTTTAAAAAAACCTTTTTAATAGAAATCGAAACTTTAACCCCCGGTTGAAAGACAAGTGTCTTATCAACTAGGCCACGGAGGTTGTTATTCCATTGCATTACACTTTCGTTAGCGTAGACTACAACTTGGCGAGTTTATTGCCATATGACTAACTTTTCCACCTGACTACAAATATTTTTAAGAGGCTTTAAGCGAAAGCAAGACGGGATTTAAATATATATTGGACTCTTATGAGTATCGAACTCGTAACTCCCGGGTAGAAAGACAGACGTCTGACCTATTGGACCACGGGTCTCGTCAGTTTTTACATATACAACAAAGTAAATAAAAAATACTTAAATGTAAAAAAAACTTACAATTTTTGCGGAATCAATGTTGTGAAAAAATTTACCTGAAACAAAAAATATATATTTAAAATAATTAATAAAATTATAATTATATAATTAAAAAATACACATTTTTTTTATCAACTTTTCACGGATTTCTTCTGTTACACAAAGAGGGTCTGCTTCTAGAGTTAGCTTATTCGTAAGGAAAAATATCAGCCAGGATTCTTCTCATACTGCAAGGCGGTGCCGAGAATATATCCACAGTGCCATTCAGTAGGTTCAATACGAGTATCTCTATACCACGCGTGACGACTGTTAAGCCATGATATTCCTTCTGTAAGTTGATATGTATCATAGAACAGAAGGTGATTCCTTGCACAGCTATATTTATTAGATATAAATGGTACATATAAATTTATGTTAGTACTTTTAGAATCGCGGGTCAGTCAAAGCAACCTTGAAAACCCTTTAGTAGGAATATCGCAAATGATTCTTGCCTTCTTGTTTCGAGGCGTATGGTTAGTTACACACCGTGAGAAATTCGACATGGTGAGCATATTTTGGGTAATCGCTTTGTTCTGTACCATAGACATCTGAGGATTTTTTTTGTATTTGTTCTATATTGTTTTATATTTGAGCTGATGAGGAGCCCAAACTGTAACGGTGCATTAATCACATCTAGCATTTAATAAACTATTGAGGAAGTGACTATAACAATTATTACGTATGGATATTGACAACTCAGGGAGAAAAACAATATTAAACAAAAGTAATAAAAATGTGTACAGTCATACGAGTATTATAGGAAAATCATTTGTTCATTTATTTAACATAAGTTTATACATATAGTAATATGTTATGTACACAAATTATGTATAACTTTTTTAATGAGAAAACAAGACAGACAAAAGTAATTGAATATAAAGTGGATACTCAAATGATAACATATGAATCTAATTTCTTCTTTTTAAATAGGCAATCTACCTCAACTAGGATGACCTGTCACCAAATAAAAGTAACTACTTATGCAATTATGAGTCAATATAATAAAATAAAATAAAAAAAATGGCAATTCTAGACATTCATTGGACGCGGTCAAGATATGGCATTTAGTAAATCGAATCTGTCTCGTTAAGGAGAACCGAACAATACATGGTCTATAGTTTAATCATCCAAACCACACTCGCAGACGGGATTCTCCATAATACATATTCTGTAATGGAGACTAGCCACCACCATGAATCTCAGTTTGTTGCCTGGAATTTATAGTGACTTAAGTAAACTAGACCTGTATCCCACTGGACACATATGAACATGAAAAAATAGGTTGACACTTTTTAGATTGTTGATTATTCCTTTGTCGAAAAATCTCATTAGCTTGATAAGTTGTGAGACCTAATTAAGAGTATGTACCATGAATTTAAAGATGTATGTATGTATTTATTTTAAATTTATTTAACACTTTTATTGCAAATACAATCTGGTGGGTGTATTGCCAGGCGGCAATCTCTTCCAACCAACCAGACAAAAGTAAATTAAGCAAGTTACGTGGTCGCATAAATCATTCAAATGACTATCCATCCCCACGAAATCCATAAACATATACGTGAGCACATGCCCACGAACCCCACAGAGACGGACAATCACCCGAACATTCTTTTTTATATAAAGTGAGATATCATCAATCAAAAGGAAAGAAAGGGACGGTGGAGAGGAAAGGAAAAGAAAAATCAGGAATGAAACACGTTATTTTACTGACTAGAAATTAAGAGTTTTTTCAGCCGCTTCTTAAAGCATGGCAAGGACGGAGCGAGTCTTATATTGGTTTGTAACTGATTCCAGAGTCTCACTGCATGGACAGTTAAGGACGACGTAAAGAAAGAGGAGCGGTGAACTGGAAAGGCCAATAAACAATCTCAGTTTGAGCGTAGCGCTAATCCATGATTGGAAAGACGCTGAAAATTTTCGGCGAGATAAGAGGGTGCGGCGGGGCAGTTAAGGATATTATACAATAGAGACATTATGTGAATTTGGCGTCTATTTCTAACATTCAACCAGTTCAATGCCTTCTGGTATGAAGTTATATGATCGTACTTTCGTAGGTTGAAAATGAATCTTAGACACACATTTTGAAGACGCTGTAATTTGTCCAGCTGTTCCTCTGTATGTACTCGTATATAAAGGTTTAAAAAAATTATAATCATAATAAATACAGAGAATGGTCAAGTTGGTTGAGCGTGCTGAATTAATTACATAATTGAATGAATTAAATTATTTTTTTCGATGTTCTTCCTTCCGTTATTTGCGATGGTGAATCTCATCACAACGGGTGACTGACAAGACAGATGACGCCAGTGGGCACATCAACAGTCTCAAAACTACGGTGAGTAAATAAGCAATATTGTGCATATATAGAAAACTTTTCATACACACGTAATTTTAATTTCACAAACGTATCTACATAAGTAAAAACAGGTAAACTAACTAAGTTGTCAATTTTTTAACATACGCGTTCGGAAACCCTACTTTTTATACGAGTATAATTGAAGTTCGGATTTAACGGACACCCCTTCGCCCATATTAGTCCGTGTACCTGCTTGAAAACCATTTTGTGGGCTAGAAATTCGACTAGAGAAATAATGTCAAGATAAAAATGAGAAAATCAACATGAAATGACAAAAAGTGGAATTAATAAATTATATCTTGTTTATTTATGATTTGTTTTTAATCTGCGTGTGGAATATACGAGTATGGAATGAATTATAGGGCGATAAATCAAACTTTTCCGATATTTTTTTACCAGAGTTATCAATGAAAGAACTATACTCTGTAGTGTATTATACTCAATTCCAAGACAGTAATAAAATAGATATCACGATAACATGTGGGAGAGAAAACTTTCGACAAGAGTTTCGGGTGATAAAACTGTGATTCTCAAAGAACAAAGAAAAATTGAGATATCTTGAATCATTTCTCTAAATGAAAGAACATTTTTTTGTATTACATTTTCGTTGTAATATACATAGTACAACCTAGTGGGTTTATTGTCATGTGGTAAAATTATTATGCGGTACTGCGATAATAATCGTATCAATAATTTCCATTGAGCTTATATAAAATTTCTCTTCAGACCGATTAGCTATTCCGATCTAGCAACGTCAAAGGACAGGTTTGATGCATTCGAAGTTTTCTGTAAAAGTACTGGCAACTTGCTAGGCTGTTTGAACTCCAGCTCTTAAAGCTGCCTTAAAGATAAATTTACTGCGTTGCAAGCCATTTTCTTTATTCCGTAACATCGGACCTTAAGTCCGCCGTCGCTACTACTCTTTTCACGCTCAGGGATGTCGCCACCGGAGGAGTATTTTGGGCAGTTCATTCTTCGTCATAATGCTCATAAAAAATAAAGAAGATTTCAATTATTTTGATGTGGAATTATTTTGTTTCCCATAACAGCGTGGGTGAAGGTGCAATCGAGCTCAACTGCCTTGTAGTAATGTCTTTCAACTAGTCAGAAATACAATAAATAACCTTTAAGTTATAACCAACTGGCAATAGGAACCCTTAAAAAAAACATGATTACCAACAAGAATCGATCCAGCAAACAAACAAACAAACTGAAAGACAGGCAACCAAAATAAACAAAAAGGGTTACATACAGTTTACATTAAGGAAGATGAAAACAACCAACGGAATTTATAAAATAAATACATACATAACATACCATCACGTCATTCCCCCTGTCGGGGTAGGGAGAAGAGATAGAGTACACTTTCTACAATTTCTCTGACTTTCTACGTTTCCTTATTTCAGAATATTATTCCTTTGATTCAACCATACTTTCCTTGTTCTTCCTCTCACACGCATTCAACTCATATCTGCACTGTATATCTGTTTTATTAGTCTTTCTTCATTCATTCATTGCACATGCCCAAACAATCTCAATGTACTCTTATTAATTTTACTAAACACATCAGCGATAAGTTCACATCCCTCCCATATCACTTCATTCCATATTATGTCATACATTGTCATTCCATGTATTCTTCTAAATGCACGCATCTCTACAGCATTGATTCAGTTCCGTAAGTCTTTTTCCACTTCCACGCGTAAAATAACGTAAATCAATACAAATAATACATAAATCTGTCTTGTTTACTGTTGTTTTACTCCCTGTGAGACTGGCAACGAATGTCAGTGCAATATGTTAAATTTCAATCAAAATATATGGCACGCTATCTGTGACAGACGTTTTATCTTTCGACAACTCTGACGTGAGCCAAAACCAACAGTTTAAAAGCTGATATACGTAAGAGTAATCACAACGCCAAACTTTACGAATTAATAAATGCAACGTTTCGGTATTTATATAAAACGTTTGTAATATATATTAACATACATACATAACATCACGCCATCTTCCAGTCAGTGTAGTCACAGACAAGGGAGTGCCAAACTTTCCTATCGTGACACACATCTTTCGTATCTTCTATATTCATACAACGTTTTATACAACTAATACGATTTATCTGATTTATTTCCTTCTTTGAAAATATCATTCACCACGTCGTCCACTCACATTTTCACTGTCCAATTCTTTTTTTTTCTTCGTTTATTCGTTCTACGTGCCTAAACCATCTCAGTGTGCTTCAAATGAGGATTCACGTGCGCAAAACATCAGCTTGTTCACCTTTATTCCATATCATGTCATAAATTGTCCCCTAATGTTTTCTTCTCAGTGCACTAATTTTTATATTTATTTGACTCCTTCCAATTATTTTCCACGTCCAAGTTTCACTCCCATAAATCAAATTTGGTACTAGAATATTGTTGTGGACTTATCTTGACATATTTTGATACTCCCCGTTGACTTTGTTTCCTATCGCTACAGGCCGTTCGATATATCTCAGAAATCTTCCGTCATATGAGAAAATATTGCATAAATAATAGAATTCCTTAACTTGCTCTAATATTTCATTGCTCACCCATATTTCGCATTTACTTTTTCTTCCCATCCACATTTATCGATCACCGTGACTTGGATTTTTGCATTTAAAACAAATGTAAATAAACAAGCAACATAAAGCATGCAGGTACTTATAAAAAGCTCAGAACACTGTATTCACAATAATAATAAAAGGACAATTTATAAAACACCGTTTAGAGGGCAGAATCTTCTCCAGAGCGCCCTAGTGGGTTGGAACCCGTTATTATTTAAAGATAAAAAATATTACGAAATCAATATATTTAAGTTTAATGGGAGGATGCGAAGATGGTAGATCGGCTATTAAACTAAGAACATACGTGTATTTTTGAAAGATACATATGTTAAGAAAAACATATTTGTTAAGAAAACCACAAAAAACATACCAAAAGGAGACGAACTACAAAGAAACCTTTGTAGTAATTTCGATATGTGGTAAGTAACACATTCGACTTTAGGTGGAGTGTAGTATTAGTAATGTTTAAATACATGCAAAAATGTTGTTATTGTGGTATTAATATGAAAACCAATATTATAAACGAGAATACAGTATTTAGCCCTAGGTAATTATCATAATTTTGGAACAGTGTTTTATTTATTTTGGTACACAATAGGTGTACGAGTATATTTATTTATCAAACCCGAAACGCATCAGTAAAAAATAAAGTCACCGAGGTTGTCATTATTCTGCCTTGCATCATCACAAAACGTTTTCTTTTCAGTCAAGGTACTCCCTACAATTTATATGTTCCTTTCATTTATTTCATAAAATATAGAAATTGTTAATAATTTATGTTTGATGGATGTTGATGAATAAGGGATGAGGAAAGATTGCAGATGAAATGTTAAAGATGAAGAAAGATTCGGTCACGTACAAATAATGAATGATCAAATATTTACAAAAATAATGTGTTCGAGAAGTACAGAACCTTCGTGTCCTAGTTGGCAAAATGCCTGTTTTTCATCCCGGAAGTTACGGGTTCAATTTCCATTGCAAGCAAATTAAAAAAAAAAAGATTCAAGTTTTGTTTTCACTTCAGATCTCTTAAACATCTTTCTGATTGGTTGGAAGAGATCGCCAAAAGGAAATAAGATCGCCAAGTTGTTCTGTATATAACTTTCGTTAAATTTTTCATTAAAAATTTCGTTAAACTTTCGTGAAGTTTGACAATATCAACAACGTGGTATGACCAAATAAATCAAATTCTGAAAGAGGGAAAAGATAAAACCCCATAATATTGAAGTATTGTATGCAGGACGAGGTATATGGATGTGAATGAATAAAGTGGAGATATGTTGTCTCTACCTACCCGAATAGGGGCATGGCATGATAACGATGATGGCTAATAATACACAATCTACGAACATCTCTGTTGCTTAGCACCACCGAACACGCTTTCACGGAGTTGCATAATGGATGCAATCACATTCGAGAAAGTGTAATAATGTGGCACAATGCGTGTTGAGCGAATCTAGAATAAGTGATGATAATTATTGCCTTGGAAAAAATACCTTGTGGGTGTGATAATTTTACATTAGATCTTTAATTAAACTAAATATAAAAATTACAAAGGTTTGTTTTTATTTATCATGTTAAGGAAATAATGTACTAATTTGTATATAAAAAGTTAAATTATAGACGTAAAAATAATTCATGTTCTATTAAGCAAACTAATGATTCATTATTTATTTTAAAACAATACCATATTGTTTGAATTTCAAACACTTACCATTTAATGATTTCTTTGAGTTTGTTCTACAGGTCTAAATGCATTAAATGTTTAAAAATAGAACACTTTTCAATCCATAAACTCACAAAAAATCCAAAACGATCATAGAAAGTAAAATAAACAAGTTGTTTTGTTCAGATCTTTAGCATTTCTAATTTAAAATTAGAATATATATTTGTCAACCCATAGAGACGCATCAAACAATGGATTATTATTTGAAATTAGAACAGTCTTTTCCATGATCAAAGACAATGTAATTTGAAATTAGAAAAATTGTCAATCCATAGATGTATCAAACAACGGGTTATTATTTGAAATAAGAACACTCTCCAATCCATTATGAACTTCAAAATAATACAACACGATCAAATTAGCTGCAATTTGAAATTAGAATACTTTTTAACCATAGATAGATGTATACAATGACTGATTATTATTTGAAATTAGTACTCTCTCCAATCCACGACGAATTCCAAAATAATGCAATACGATCAAAGGCAGTAACAACTAAAATTATTATTCCTTGGTTGTATATCCAGGTTTTCCTTTGAGTTAGTTCCACACGGCATTCTAAATGCGCGCCAATATATTACGTATTTTAGTTGATACAAGACAGCTGGGTGATTAAGATAAACCCAATATTGTTGGTCAGTGTGCATGCCTCCTGCCCGTTCCACTGGGAGATCTTTACAGTAACCTCACACACGAGAGAATCTAAGAGAACCCGCACAATGAATCGTCTAAATAGACGAGCTAAAAACATTTTGAGTCACACATCAGAGACGAAATCAGACATTTGATATATATGTACTCGTATATTATATAAAACTTGGAAAAAAACATTTTTATCTTGACTTTTTCAAATCATATCTTATCTATGGATATCACTGATCTTTATCACAAGTTTCAATTTGACTTTGTTATCGTCATCGCCATATCCCTGTTGGAGTAGGTAGAGATAACAGATATCCACTTCATTCTAGCCTAGAATACATTGTTCGCTTCTGCAACATGTATACAACTCGCAATACATACTCTAGATTTTCTAAAAATGTTCTTACTTTCTATACTACTCCTATAGATTATTTTTGTAAATCTTTAATTTAAAATACTGGATCTTATTTCAATAAGCATTCTTTCATAATTTCCTCATTCCTTATTGTCATAAATTAGTTTTCAACATATTCTACGCAAAGCTCTTTTTTCTATCGCATCTATCTTACTTTCATCACTTCTTTGCCGCGTCCAAATCTCACTTACATTACTAATGTCGAGACAAAATTCCTTTATTAGCAGTCAACTTTGTTTCTCTTTTCAAAAACTCCGGTCGGTAAACACATTATTTCTATCAGATTTCACAAAATTATATGATAATGTTAATATATAAAATGTTAATATTAAACCTTTGCTTAAAAATATTTTTATATGAAAAGACAGACAAATAAAAGAAAAACATATTTTTTCTTTCCCATTTCCCATGCTTTAAAAGAGAATAAATTAATAGAAAACTGTATACAAAATATTATTAACCATAATCAAATATGCAATTATATCGAGATTTAAATACTTTCCTTACCCTAAAAGGATTTCTTTTTAATATCAAAACAGGCCGGATCCGCATACTACATAAATAAAACATCGTAAATAACCAATTTTACATATTCTACCGAAAGCAGAGGCGAGTCTCTACCCAACAGACATACCCAGAAACATAACCTTGAAATGATAAGGGCGTAGTCCCTTTTCTCTTTTTTAGACAAGGGCAGCTCCCTCGCGCCAAAGATTGATCGATGTTACATTTCTCTTAAGTAGGTCAACTTAAGTTACATTTTTATGAAAAATTGAATAATAGCTTGTTGAATCTAAAATTGAATCATGGTTAATGTTTTATATTTCACTAAACCCCATGCAATGAGAAATGTAAGAGTTTAATGTCATTTCTTACAAGTAGGTATAATTCTACTACTTTTAATTAAAAAAAACTTAATTTGGCAATGATATAAAATCATTTAACCCATCACTGAAAACGTAAGCAAAATATATTTATTTTTCATTAAAAATAAAAAGGTTATTATTATTCCAAAAACTTAATTTTAATCTTTAAGTACGGATATTTTTATATTTCAAGTAATCAATAAAGCAATATTATTCAAGCCATATCTATATAAATGTAGCAACGTTCTAAATTGCATACTTATTTTCATATTGTTACAATACTTATTATTTTTGCCTTTCTCTATCTCAGAATTTACTCCCTTTCAACCATGTGTTTTATTAGCCTTACTGTTATTATTAAACACTATATTTTTAGTTTATACTAACGAACACACCAGTTTTTAACAAGTGAACTAGATTTTGAAAGAACGTAAAGTGAAAAGCACGAATAATAGAAGATTGTGTTTGGATAAACAAAATGTACTGATCCGTGCTTTCTGTATCCCACAAGGGACACAGCCTAATTATATGAATTTATGTCATAATGAACATACAGGTTGCGTTTTATGTTCCAGACCGATTTTGTTTATTCGCCATTTTGATTTGGCTGTTATTTGTTAGTTCATATTTGACATTCGTGGAGAATGGTCGATAACAATTTATTATGGAGTATCTAACTCCGCAACAACGTGTTGAAGTTATTAAAACATTTCATTTTAATAATTATTCAATTGTGAATACGCGAAGAAAATTGCGTGTTTTTTTTTATTTAAATCATGTGACAAGCAAGTCAACCATTCAGCGTGAAATGAATAATTTTGATTAAATACATAATGGCAAAGACCATATAATCAATAAATTAAATATAAATTATAAAATTGTATTTCAAAAAAACATCGACCTGGAACATAAAACGCACCCTGTATAATTGAGAAATTTAAAGTTTAAAAAAAAAACAATTTACTTATGCGATGGTTTTATTAGAATTTAAGAGAATATGATTTTATATGGGCTAATATTAAAACACCAAAACAAATTTTAAAAATATTGTAGAATAGTAACAAGCAATTAATCAATTATTTTGAGGTATCGACTAAAAACCACATTACAAATATTGCCTACATGTAGAGCAGAAAACATATTAAAATAGTAATATATAATTATTTGAATGCAAAATGGTGTGATTTTATCGCTTTTTTTATATTGATATTTTGATATGAGAACTACATACAGAAATAGCACTGAAACATTCTAAAAATAAGAAAAGAAACGAACACTCAAAAAGTTGAACGTAACATAACATAGAGAAATATAATAAATAAAATAACCTCGGACAAATAAACATGGGACGTTTACACAGAAAAACAACGATATTTGCACTTTCACTTACTAGGCGGACATATTTTTCATGACACAGGCGCCAAATTCCATGAAATGTTTCATTACGTAATATTCACGAAAACAGGAAAAGTTGGTACCATCTAGAAATCGCCCTACCATAACGGAATTTACGTTGTGACCTTCAAACTTGGGCGTAGTCCATTTTCCCTGGGAAATGCTGACACAATACCAAAAGCCTTGCCCAATTCACTTTTAGTGGAACATCAGTTTTCGTATAGGAAAAAAACATTTAAGCACAAAGAAAGTTTTTAGATAAAACGTGAATTTGTTGGAAGAAAATTTCGGGAAAAATATTTTCGATATAAAATAAAGAGTGAACTCTTCAAAAATTCAAGTATTTTCTTGAAATTCTAAAAAAGTATCCTTGTGAATAAACACGAATACCCTTAACAAATAATTGTAAACAATTGTTTTAAAAAAAATTTTTTTTGCTTTATTTATTTATTTAACACTTTTATTGCAAATACAATCTGGCGGACTTATTGACAGGCGGCAATCTCTTCCAACCAACCAGAAGTTGGTGCTTTAGTTGGAAACGAAATTATTTCAACTTCACTGAAATCGTTAACAACGTAGGATATTCATTCTAAGGTTAAAATGAAATCGCGTATTATTCAAAAACTAAACAATCATAAAATTTTATTATTCTTGTTAAACATAATTTTCAAGTTAAAATCATTATATTTAATATAAATATGTGTATCTTTCGTTGGTAATAAAACCCTACACTGAAAACGTAAAACAATGTTTTCAGCAGTTTTCAAACAGATATTTTCTTTATTTTCCTGGAAATTTATATATTGTCACTTGTATTCAAATAGAATTTTATTTTACTAAGTTTAAAATATTGCGTAAATATAATATTGCTAAAATATTTCAGATAAACCATGTTTTATGATAAATCTTAAATATTGTGTTGTATTATACTTTCATCTCGTATACAGTACAACCTGGCGGACTTATTGCCATATGGCAATCTCTTCCAACTAACCAGAAAGATGTTAAAGCAGCCTTAAGTAAAAACCAGACATGAATCCTTTAAAAAAAATCTAGGTTCCTGCGAGATTTAGCCCGCAACCTCCGGGTCGGGAACCAGGCGTTTTACCAACTAGGCCACGGAGGTCGTCCCTAAATATCTCTCATCCCTAAGACTTGTACATTCCCAATACTCCAATATTATATTAATTTACTATCCTAAAGACACGGTCATGGATACCGATAATAATTTTGAAAGAAAATCAGGTTGATTTAAAAAATACCTTTCAAGTAATAAATACGCCCAAATGTAAGTGTTAAAATAAAATATAAGTAAATATTTATTGTATTGGTAAAATTAAATAACTTATTTATTATTGCAAAATTAAAGAATAAATTATTTTGATTCAATAAGTTTGACGTCATTTCCAACCATTTATAAGAAGAGAATCTAGCATAATTATGGTAATGAAAATTATGAAACAAAAATTTAATTTGAATCATTTAAATTCGTGGCATTTAATTTCCTTCCAAATTACTTAAAGCAGGCAGCTGAAAGTTCGTGTGACCTCTGCCCTAGCTCAATAAAATTGATGTTAGCCCTTTGGCACGCAAAATTTGGGCGTACAGACTACGCCCTAATGTATTCAGCAAACAAACAAAAAATCAACACTGTCCAGCCCTGTCAGCGAACAAGACAACTCAAATAGACGCCTTAAGTAGATCTAGTATAGGTATATATAAATTTCGTAATACATTACACGCTGCATACACCGGCCGGCTATTTAGATATAAAGTAGATTGTAAGCCGGTGCATCGCGAGTTGTGCAACCGAAGCAGGCGCGGGGAACGGTCGTGGCGCGCAGGCGCGGTGACCTGACCCAATTCCTGCTACTGACGACACGAACACTCTACGAGGAGGACGGGAGAAAACGGACCCGTTAGCTGGATTCAATACTAACCAGAAAGTAAACCTGTAGCTATATGTATGTAACTCGATATAGCTTGGTCCTTTTCATTCAGGTTTTCTGAAGGTACCTTCAAAATTGTGAAGCTTATAAAATTTTCTGGACATTTCCTGTACTGCAACGTTAAGCATTATACGAGTATGTCTCAAAATATTCCTTGTTTCTAACTCCCATACAATTCCCACCCTTGTCCATATTTTTCTTGAAATTAATATTATTAAATTTAAGATATCGTCATGTATACCGATAATAATTTTGAAACAAAAGCTATTTGATTCAAAGTATTTGACACATAAATCCATCAGACATATACGAGACATATACATATATATAATCCATCAGACATATCAATACATACACATATTTACATGAGTGTTAAAAAAAATAAACAAATATGTTAATTCAATCGATTTTATGTAAACAATCATGCTTTGTTTTATTGCGTTGTGCTGTGAATGCTTCTCCTAGTTTTTTTTAAAAATATTTTTGCATATTAGCTTTATTAAATGTTGTAACTTACTTATTTAGAAACAGGTTAAGTTTAACAGTATTTTGATTTTGGCGCTAGAAACTATATCAGAAAGTGAATTCCAAAACCGAAATGGCAATAATGAATAACGAGTCGGCTATTTTCAAGACTATTGACGCCACTATTCCTGATATTTGTGGTGTATTGTATTACAATTGTGTTGTATACAGAACGTTGTGGGTTTTGTTGCCATATGGCTATTTCTTTCAATCAATTTTATATTTATTAATTTAACTTTATTGTATAGCAATCTGGCAGGATTATTGCCGGGTGGGTAATCTGTTCCAACCAACCAGAAAGTTAATAAAATAATTTTCATTAATTTTAATAGTTTTTAGGAGTTTTGTCGTATTACAGAATATTTAGTAATATTTTTTTACATCGCCCTGAAGATATCTGCTATGTATTTAAAATGTCGTTCATCGTTGAAATCAACTCAACATGACAACAACCTTGAAAAAAAAATTATTGTTGATTTGTACAACATAACTTAAAAAAATGTTGTCCGGTTTTCACTCAAGACCTCTTTAACTTGTTTCTGGTTGGAAGAGATTGCCACTTGGCGAGGTTCACCAGATTGAACTGTATAACAAAAACTGAATACAATATAATACACTTAAGTGATATCATGGACAATCCCGCTGGAAACCACTTTGTCACATATTAAAAAATATATAAGATTTTTTTTCATTATTTTTGGAAAATGATATATAAATAAATCAGAAATATTTTTCTTTATGAACAAATGGCAATTTATTGATCTAGTTATTAACAACATGTATATGGTGTCTGTCTAGAATAATAATTGTATTAAAATAATGTGGAAATTGAATGATTTAGGCCTAGGCCACACCAAAATGCTTCGTTAGGTGCTAAGCTAGATTTTACGTGACTCATATGCTAAGTGACTTCATGCCTGGCCACACCAAAGTGCTACGCACAAATTCATTTGACAGTTGGGAGCGGTTGAGTCAACACACGATGTCATTCTCAAAACTAACCAATTTCATTATAACTTACCATCTTTATTTACTTTCTGTGCAACTTCATTCCAAAGTGATTTTATTACAGGTACATTTTTCTATAATTTGATCGATGGGTTCCAGAAAGGCTCCCTTTTATACACAGCTATTATTAAAACTTCCGCCATCTTGTAAATTAACCAACACGTCTGTTCGCTAGGAGATTCACTCGATGACTAATCGTCATGCAACGTTGCGCGAAGCGTGTAGTGTGGCCACTGCGATAGTATACGGTACGTTGCTTCGCTAGGATATGTCGCCTAACTCGCAACATAGCTCTAAGCATCAAGCAAGGCTCCTTCCTGTGTGGCCGAGGCCTTAAGGATTTTATAGTTTTTTAATATCAAATAAAAGATTACATTATTAATTTAATTATTCTGCATGTTTAGTTATTTCTTAAAAAACTTGTATTTTGTTTTCAATATTTCTTCATATTTAACATTTTTATCGACACCTCCAGTATGACAAAAGAGCTTTAAATATTTTAAACATGAATCAAGACTTTTAGGAAATAAATTCATGAAGTATTTGTTAATGTAAATATTTTTTCGTAAATACACAACCTAACTGCACTCAATACAACACATCACATAAAATTTTCTATACAACTTAAATAACAAAATCAAAAAATATTGTGAATATTCCGAAACAGGGGAAAAAATACAATTATTATCCAATTGTCATATAAATATATTCCAAAAATTTAACAAAGAAAAATTGTAAAAAACAGAATAAAAATACTTTCAAATTAAGAACAGGCTCAAATTCCCAAATTCAGAACCCTAGACAATGAATTTAACAGAACCGAGTGCCTTATATTCCAGGATAGAATCAAGGGCCCGAACAAAGAATTCAAGGGATCGCACGGCTCGGGTTTGCGATATAGACGCGGAAATCTGAACAGTACATTTCGGAATAGGACGGAGAAGGCTGTTGGGGTATATAGGATTAGGTACTTCCATATCCTGACGAAGGGTATGACCTAGCCACTGAATCCTTGGTGGCGGAATTGTCAGATTGCGAATTAAGTGCCGGGAATTTGGGGATTTCGTTATGAAAACTGGAGTTATCTGATTAACTACGTGGGTGTAATTGATAAATAACATTTCCTTACTTGATGTAGAGGAATTCATTCCGCAGTCATTTATATAATTATCATCATTGGCAGGATAAATACTGTTAATATTTATATCAAGTTTAACTGTCATATGTTCATATGGAAATTTTGATGTTTGGATTTGTCAAGTTAATTGTGATTTTTTGCTATTTAGGTATTCCTGAAGTTGTGCACAATATTTCATTTTATTTATAGTTTATTTCTTGATTGGTTGTAGTTGATAAGTGTTTATTTTGCTATTGCACGCCATAATATTATTGCATAAAGATTTTATGATTTTTATTTTTGGTTAATGTTAGTTTTCTCGAGTAAATATTTAAATTGGATCGATCTTTGGCTGCCTCAAAATGTTCAAGATATAGGTGACTTGTGCAGTTTTAGGAAGCACTTGAAGACAACCCTTTTTAGGAGATCTTATCAATATGATAATTTATACACGTATACACTACATTACACTTGTGTTACTATCATATATCGGATGATCTACAATGGTTTCGTTGTAGTTCGTCTTCCCTTGGTCAGTTTTCTGCGATTTTCTTACCAAATGCGTGTTTCTGAACACGTGCAGATGCGGGCAGGCACCCCCTTCCGATCCTTACACTCGAATTATATAAATACAGATAAAAATAGCTGTCAATAATGTGAATCCTGAGTTGGAGAACCATTGAGATGAATCTGTTCTCTAAATGACGCAATATACCATAAATTGTCCTTTATAATTATTATAAATAAGCAAAAAAATAAGAATAAGCTAAAAAATAAGAATAAGCTAAAAAAATAAGCAAAAAATAAGAATAAGCAAAAAATAAGAATAAGCAAAAAATAAGAATAAGCAAAAAATAAGAATAAGCAAAAAATAAGAATTAGCTAAAAAATAAGAATAAGCTAAAAAATAATAAGTAAAAAATAAGAATAAGCAAAAAATAAGAATAAGCAAAAGGAATAAACCACAACTAAAACAGCAAGTCTGGGTTTGTGTAGGAACTTGTCCAAATTGTTTTTAAACTGGTTCAATGTCAAACTTTTTAAATAATTGATAAAGGGTGATATGCGGATTATAAATTAATGAATGTTCGATTGAGGGATAGATGTTTTTTAGTGACAGGCGTTATATTTGTTTCGTAAGTCTTTCGCAACTCGACAAAATCATCCCATTTAATTAAAAAACTATGTGTATATATAACACCATACATGGTTATCGCTCATGAAAAAACTTCAACATGTATCCCACAACTTTGATATTTTTTAAAGCTTACCTCAAATATATCTCTCTGGTCAGTCTTTCATTTCGTCTAAAACAGTCTCTTTGTGTTAAAATTGTTTATCAAATTGATAATTATTACCGTGAACACAAACATGTATTGAAAAAGGTCGATCTAAAATATTTAGCTCAATCTAGGATATTTCTTCCATTTTGAGATATTATATCTCTCTTAAGAATTCATTTTCAAAAGATTCCTTGTTATGTTATATGCTTATTTATCACTTTGGCATTAAATTTATTGATCTAAAAATGAATCACGTTTTCAAAAATCCAAATACAAAAAAAAAATACACAAGAAACGATAATTTAATGGCTCCAATGTATTAATGAACTGTTGAAAACATCGAAATAAGGTCAAGATACGAATAATCTTAAATTAACACTAAACCTAAATTGTAACTACTGTGAAAGATTGAGAATCACTGTATTACAGAACCGTTTGCATCTCGTTAATAGAAAATACCCTTTCTCTAAAATGATTCGAACGACCTTCAGTGCGAACACCCCTACAGCGGGGTGAATTGGCAGGGTAAGTAAAATATCAAGACTCAACTATTGAATTTTTTTTATTATTCAAAATACTTCATATATAATTAATTGAAAAGAAAGGAAATATACAAAATGTTAAGTTGTAAAAGCCGATTTTTTAAACGATAACAAATATTCATAACAAAACATAAATTAATTTTACTTTTGAATGACAAGGGATTATGATTTGCCAATCAGATACGCCATTTTTTATCTACCATCGTCCTGAAAATGAATGCAGTGACGCGTTTCAAACTTCCATAATCTTTCGAGTCACATTAATACGATAATAATTGTGAACAAACTTAGAAAAAAGAATGAATAAATATGTAGTAATAATAATTTAACTAAAAACCTACTGAAAAATAAGTAAAAGCCGAAAAGCGATAAAAGATTTCCACAGAAATTAAAAGGTAATATAAATTTATATTTAATTTCAACGTCTTCACATATGTAAACATCTGGCGGATTTATTTCTTCAAAGCATTTTTTTTCAACCAACTAACTTTCTTTCAAAATGATTACCTATATCCATAACCGTGTTTTAAAGGTAATAAATTAATACATTAGTAGAGAATTGGGAATGTATAAGACTTAGTGACGACGGATATTTTAAGATAAGTAACGCTATTTTAGATTTATCTTAAAGCGTGTTTTATTTGAAATATTTTAGCAAGTATATCGCCACGAAATTTGCGCAATACTTTGTAAGCTGAAATTACTCCACTGAATGTATTACAACTGTCAGAAATGCAAACATGGTGAAGTTTACTTTAGAAATTCTTGAGCAAATATAAGCACCAAAAGCAACGAAGAAAATGTCTTTAATTTTAGGAACTCGAGAGTATGTCCTGAGTTATTAACATAAGCTATAAAAACAAATAGCTTAACATCAACATCAAATTATGAAATTTACTAATATTCATATTGAAACAACATGTCACTTTGATATATAACGCAATAATTGAAAATTTAGCCAAGTAGAAATATCTTGATAACTTGACGACCTCCGTGGATTTCGAGTTCGATTTCCAAAGGAAACCGAAAAAAAGGGGTTCCAATCTAGTAAAAAAATCGTCTGGTAACAATACTAAAACGCGCTAAATATGTTGCTCACGCACTAGAATTAACACTCGTGCTAGTTTTGGTGCACTTTCCCGTATGGGGGGTAGTTGCCATTCGGCGGCTGCTATAGTCGTTCTAAATTGGAAGACTCGATTTATGGTTGTCTTTCGGCCACGCTTTTCTATATGTCGAAATAAACAATTTGGATATGTTGACGGGTACTATGGTACTATACAAATGAAAAAATAACGTGATTACTTTTTTAACACCTGCAGACAATATTTACAAATCACACTTATAACCTACAATGCTTTGAAAATCAGCACGGAAATGGTAACCCTAATTAATAAGAGGAGTATTAAGAAGGTTTGAGATATCTAATAAAAAATAAAAGTTTCAATATTTCAATTTAATTTAAGGAATTTCGAAAAAAAAAATGACGTTACAGTAATTTTCAGTTAAATGTTTTTAAAAGAAATAATACATTCGTTTTACATAAACCCAGTTGTAGTTTTGATTTCTACGTTTTTATAAATTACTGAAATCCTTGAGATAAGGCTGCAAAATCATATATATCATACTCGTATGTACTACCCGAATTGTGAAAAAACTCCTAAAATAGTTTTATTAAATTTCAGTTCCCTTTTTTTGGGAAAGATTATAACTGTTTTTTATTAACTGAACCTATATTCCAAGTATTTTGTATTATGTTATTAGCAAGTCATAATGATGGTTGAAGCAGTTAAAATAAGTGTTCACGTTAAAATCAGCATGTTGATTTAATTTAATTAATGAATAGTTCAATTTAATAAGTCAATAATTATTAAATATTTAACGACGAGTTATTACAATGGCTAAGTTTTTTAAGGATTACTTGAAAATGAAAAAAGCTTAATAAATGGTGAACTCGTCGATATGCGTGGATATAGAATTTTGTATGATAGAATACGGTGTGACACGATAAGGGATGTGTTGAGTAAAATGAAGAGCACTATACAATGATTTGGGCATTGGGAACGAATTAATGAAGAAAGACGAACAAAACGAATATATAAGGCAAATGTGAGAGAAAGGCATGGTAGAGGAAGATCAAGGTAAATATGGTTAGATAATCGAACGATAATTTAACGAAATGTAGAATGTCAGAGAAATCGAAGGAGTTAGAAAAGATTAAATATGTGTGCCGAGATAGGAAAGTCTGACTTTATATCCTATCTGCCTACCCCAGCAGTATATTTTCCAAATTGAACGATCTTAAAATTGAAGAAGGTACTTGATAAATATTGAAGCTATGCATGACCCTGTTTTAAGGTTTTAGTTCGTTGACAGAGATGTATTATACGAGAGAGCAGTAGGCCTTAGTTTATTGGAGGGTGTCTAGACTTAAAATCTTCATATTGTTTCATGCGAATATTTTCACATTAAAGGTTCAGAGAAAAATGTTTATTTTCCCTCCGAGTACACTGAATTTTATAAATTACAAAATAACAACGTGAAAATCTTGTAGTTCGCCGCTTTGTCAATAACAGATTTCTCTTTCACATGTATAATATAATATAATAATAAAAATCAAAAGAATTCTGAAGAATTATTGACTCAAATATAATGTCTAGACATAAATGTACTAAAAACACATTGAAACATGGATAACGAACGTAAAATAAATACTAAAATTAAACTCCAAAACCAATAATAATTAGTATAGTTATAATCAATAAGAAATAATTTATGATGACGACGTGTTAAAGAGCGTGGTCAGGGTACAATATTGCCTTCGGTCTCTTTAATCGAATCTTTGTGATTAAAATCTCCAGAGTAGGCATAAAATTTACTGTTGATATAAGTAGTCCGTACCGCTGAACCTCCGTGGTCTGGTTAGTAAGACGCTGGACTTAGTAGTATCGGATTCGATTCCCGGTGGTACCAAAAGAGGTGCCATTCTAGTTTGGTAACAATACTCACACGCGCTAGACATAAAGTGTTGTTGCCTCTTCGCGTAGTATTTCAAACGCCGGTTTTATTTACACAGTGATCTGACTGGAGAGGGCGTATTGCATATGACCGCACGCAGAAGAAAAAGAAACATAAATATTCCCTGAAAAATCATATATGATATAATATATTATCATGTTTTATTTACTCACTTTGCATTCCGTTTGAAACTAAATCAAGATAAATTTTTTTTTAATCTAGTCATAAATATTTTCTAGAAATTGGGCTTTGCATATTTGCTATTTTGTTTTTCTATTAAGCGTTTAGTAAATCAAAGAAAAGCTATTATTTAAATGGTCAAATTTATACTAAGAATTAAGTAACACGTTTTGGAATCAATAAAATTGATTAATTGCTCTAATCTTCCGCAACATCCTTCCACTGAAACAAGCACAGAAAATGTCAACTTTACGAGATGCAATATATTACATAAATTGTAGATTTTTAATGTCGCTCTATTTGCTTAGTCTAGCGAGAATATTTATGTTGAATAATTTTGATGTTAAAACAGGAAACAAATCGACCGTTAGCAAGGTGTTTGACTTACACCCAAGGGTTTCGAGTTTGATACCAAACAGCAACCGAAAATTAAATTGTTATAACATATGTCTGGTAACAATACACGCGATATACATGTACGAGTGTTGTTGCCTCAGTAAGTGTTGTGTAGAATTGCTAACACATGCGATGACGAAACGCGAATTCCATGCCAACTCCGGTGGTTCATAAATCGAAAGTTTGATTAATAGCAGCACGGATAATGTTGTCTATCATTATGGATGAATCACCAGTTCGGATATATTGAAGGGAACCATATGCATAGAAATAAATAATTGAGATTTTACAATGCCCGATGAGGGCCTGAGTAAAACGAAAGGTAACTCATTCATCATTATAAAGACTTAAATCAATTTGATGTTTTTCTCCTTTTAATAAAAATACTCATTTATTGTATTGTATTACGATTTCTTATATACAGTACACCCTGGTGGGTTCATTGTCATATGGTAATCTCTAAAACCAACCAGACACATGTTAAAGAGACCTGAAGTAAAAACCTTAAAAAAAAGGATACCAATGGGATTCGAATACGCAACCTCCGATTCGGAACACAAGGGTCTTTCACAAACTAGGACACGGATGTCGCCAAGAAATATCAACAAAATTCTGGAAGACATATTAATTAACAATAATTAAGACTAAAATATTGAGAAATAGGTTGTTATTTATATTGGTGATAGACATAACCGGCGACCTCCGGGTCAGAAGACAGGTGCCTTTCCAACTAGGCCACGGAGGTCATCATTATGACATCATTTATAATAAAACACAGCATCATATACAAACACTCATATATGATAACATACATACGTACATACCATCACGCTGTCTCCCTGTCGGGAGAAGCAGAGAGGACAGAGCGCCAGACTTTACAATCGCGACACATATCTTTCGCCTCTTCTCCATCCATATATTTTCTCATACAGCTTTTAAGATTTTTCTGACTTTTATATTTTCTTCTTTCAGAATATCATACATTTGATCTAACCATACTTTCATCAGTCTTTTTCCACCACGCCTTCCACTCATATCTGCGCTGTATATTCGTTTTGACGGTATTTCACAATTCATTCGTTTCACATACCATCTTAGAGTGATCTTCTTCATCTAACTCACATCAACCATTTGCACTGTATAAATAATTACCCTATTCATTCATTTTACGTGCCTAAATTGTTTAAGAGTACTCTTCATCATCTTTATCAACGCACCATCGTTAACTACATGGTAATCCCTAATCAGTTCTTCCGTATTTTGTCATATATTGTCAACACATGGATTTTTTTAATGTACTTGTTCCACGTCTACGTTTCGTTTCTACACATCGACTTTGGTAAGTACTGCGGTGGGCTTTTATCGTAGCGTATTTGGATACTGTCCTGTTCAAGTATATATATTCTGTAGTGCCCCATTAACCTTATTTCATATACTATAGCTATACGCCGTTCGCCATACCAAGTAACTCATCTATCATCTGAGAAAATTATATTTAAATAGCAAAATTCTTCAACTCGTTCTAATCTTTCATTACTCACCCATATATTATATAATTCACCAAAATAAATTAACAGCATAAAAATAAATTGTAGCATTATCGCATGTTTAAGCAGAATTAATGCAAACTCAAACTTTTGCAGTAGACATTTAACTGACTTACATAGTTAAAAGTTTGATATTACACAGAGTTGTATAGAATAAAAGTAGGCCTGGAACTAGTTTTGTATGTCCTATTTCTGGAAAACAGTTTCACTTTCTGGGTTAGGTCATTCTTGGACTATTCAGAAGTGGACGTCAGTGGAGGAAGAGTCTCTCTCTATGCCAAGGCAAGGCCGGGTCACCATATTTCCAGCTCTGTGCAGTGTCATTATGAAGGCGAGATCGTGCTTTACATAACTATAGTATTTATAGAGCTGACTATGAGAATGTTCAACGGAAATAACTTGTGTCTTAAAAAGTGGCAATTAATTTTATTGTATTTAAACTAAAAAAGTTGGACTACTATTAAAATATACATTTAATAATGTGAAAGGAAAAGTAAATTCAAAATGATTGAGTAATGAAAGATTAGAGCAAATAAGAAGAATTTTGCGATTTAGATAGTATTTTCTCAGATGATGAAAGAGTTATAGAGAGGCATCGAACGGCGTGTGGAGATAGGAAAGAAAGTTAATTGGGCACTCAAATATATGTTATATACTCGAACCGGAGAGTATCAAAATCTGCTAAGATGATAGTCCACAACAGTATTTTAGTACTAGCTTTGACGAATGGGAGCTAAACGTGAAAAATACTAAAAAGAGCTGTAAAAATGTGTGCACTTAGAAAAATACATGAGGTGATAGTGTATGACAGAATACGGCATGAAATGAAAAGAGTATTCTGAGATGGTTTGGACACGTGGAACAAATGAGTGAAGAAAGGTTAATAAAACAAATACGTAGTGCATATGTAAGTGGAAGGCGTGGTAGAGGAATACAAAGGAAAGTACAATATGTTTGGATGAAGTTAATGATATTTTGAAAGAAGGAAATGTAAGGAAGTAAGATAAATCTTAGGAGTTGTATGAAAATGTGGATGGACTAGGAAGAGGCTATGCGCAAGGATGTGTATATGTGCAAGGATGTGAATGCAGAGTCAGTGTTGCAGTTGAAAACTTAAGTATTTAGGAGAAATAAATTAAATTCGTGATTAAAAATCCACATTGAAAAGAATTTTAAAAAATAAAGGTGTTATTTATATTCTGAAAAGAATCCTTTAGTTTTAAACAAATTATCATGTTTGCAAATGAAGGCAAATTTTGACGATTTCACTATAAGAATATTAAGAAAATTAAAATGTAACAAAAAAAACGTGTTAACAAAATCTCCACAGTTAAAAATATATCCAGAGCTGGTTTTAAAACTCGACGACTCATTTATACGTTTACGATTTTCGAAAATCCATTTTCACTAGAGAATTATGTTAAATACACTATTTTACATTCGCATTAGAATTGGCCGAGTTGCTTCAAACTAGTTTGCATGATTTTGTTGACGATGTTTACAAGGATCACTCTACGTTGATTGAACAACTGGATACACAAACAATTGGCAAACATGTTCGGCAAGTGTTTGCAGGCGAACATACTCACCCACACAGTGGAATTCAAAACATGTAAATATGGAAAAGCAGCAATGTAATTCAGAGCGTCCCAACGCCGCAGCGTGCCAATGCAAATATATTAATTTTATTTGCCATTCAATATTAGTTGTGTCTAAGGAGTACATAGTAAGCGAGTGTATTTACGAGGGAAATTCTGTGAAATAGTGCCAAGTTTTCTAAGTAATTGCTTTATGTAATGTAACTAGTTGTGTTACATCAATGGTAAGCAATGTAATGCATGGACTATTTTAATTTATATAAATAAAAATCATAAGAACATGACAATGACATGTTCATACATTGAAACGGGCGTTAAATTCAACTATGCCTTGAAAAACGTTGTGAAATGTAAGGTTAAGTGCTGTGTAACGCACCGGTTTTATAAAGTAAATAGTCGTTTAATGTTAAAACATGGAATAAGGGCTTGTAATTTAAGGGACGATGTAAAGTAAAGGACGATGAAATGGAAACTACGTTACATGGAACTTTATTCAGCAAAGAGACTTTGTTACATTGCACTATAAATGGAAAAGCTCCACGAAGAATGAAGAAACGCAACATTCATTGGACACGGTCAAGATATAGCTTTTAGTAAATCAAATCTGTCGCGCAAAGGACAACCGAAAAATGCATGTTCTATAGTTTCATCATTCAGACCAAACTAGTAGCCGGGAATCTCCACAATATCCATTCTGTAAAAAAAAGACTAGCCACCACGCAGGAGCACGTTCTCAAACGATACATGACAGACACTTCCATCATGTTCATTGTTATTATATAATATTAAATCATGGTTTCAAAGGGATAGATTGTTGGATTGATTTATATCTAGAGCGTTTATTTAGTATTTATATGCCAACGTAACAATTGCAAAAATTTAAAAATGATAGTACACAGTGGTGTGTTAGTGCCCACCTTGATGTATGAAAATGAAACCTGCACATAACGAAAGAAAGATAGGAACAGAAGTCACGCTATCACAGGTCTACTAATTATTATTTTATTATAGACTAGTTGGTTGAACGCTAAGGCATTTTGCTACTTAACCTTATTTAATGTTTATCAACATCAAACGATGTCTCTATTGGGGTGGACAGGGAGAACAGATATTCACTTTATCCTGGCACACATTTTTAGTTTCTGCCACGTTCATACACCTCATAATACATAGTCCCATAATATAAAGACTTTGGTCATGCCACGATTTCCTAGGTCTTCCCAAACCTTCTATACTACTAATATAGATTATGTTTGTCAATATTTGATAATCATTCTTTCTGCGTGGCCGAACCATTTCAATGTTTCTTTCTTCATCTTAACCCTTATCATGGCATTATAACACAGGTGTTACACTAATTTAGGGATTAAAAAAAAAAACAGAAACTGTAACGTAATTTAAAATATGACAACACATTCAAATACTGTACATGCAATATTGTGTGCAGTGGTCATCTAGTGATAAATATTGACAACGCTACAAACTTTCAAACGATATCGGGTCAAAATGTCTGGACAGTGTGGGTGCGTTTTGAAAATTGGGGTAAATAATCTAAATATCTTATTAATCACTACATGTAGAGAAAAATTATTCAAACCATTTTATTTGTTGATAATTCAGCTATGTAAATGTTCTTCTTGTTTTAGATTATAGAATCGTTTTATAGCCCTTTTTGTGTTTTATAAAATATGATATTTTGACAATGTAACGTGGGTGTTACATATAAAAAAAATGTTACGAAAAGTTGTGATTTTTCCCCCTCAATTTTCCTTCATAACTTACCATATAACAAGGAATCACCAAAGAAAAACGTTAATATTTGGATAAAATGAACTTCGCCAAGATAAGGGTTAAGCACTCAATCTTCCTTCGATCTCCATTTTCCGAATGTTCTCAATCGTCATTCAGTCATGCAATGTTTTTTCACACATTCTTTGAAACGCTCTCTTTATTATATCAATATATTTATTTTGGGTGGTAAAATTGGGGAATGCCAAATTTTCTTTAATTGAGTAAGAAACTAAGACACGGAATAATTTATTTTAGATTCAATGGGTTAAAAGTACAGATAAGCTTGTATTATTTAAAAATTAACATTCGTTCCGGTCCTCAAAGTCAATTAAGCACATCAATACATTAAAAACCACACAGGTTCAGAGGAGAGTCGAGTGCTGTCGTGATGCCAATGAAGTAACCTTCCCACACTATTTTGCTGGGCTAAAATTATCCCAGAAGCAGATTCATTATCTGAGTTGGAGCAAGGAGCCCTACATAACTGTAGACCACTTCACACGAGGTCGCTTTAAACAGCTGCCCAACTTGAAGATGTCAGATACAGCTTCTAGATTATTAATATTATATAAAGCATTTGAAATAAAAGGGATACAAACCATAAACCTAAACACATTAGTATATTGTATTGTATAATATTAGAAACATCCGAGAAATTATAATAAAACTGCATAAAATTTTTAAGAAGGAAATGTAAGAATTAAGAGAAATCGTAGGAGCTATATGATGTGTATGGACGTGGACGAGGCGAAGACAGGAAGGTCTGGAGTTGTATCTTCTCTGCATATCCCAATAGGGAAACAACGTAATGGAGTGTGCATGTATTCAATTAAAAAAATATGTTAAAATTTCATACGAAGGCCTACTTTTACTAACCTACCTCTTTACTTCATCATCCCCGTCATGCTATGACCCTATCGGGGTAAACAGAGAAAACTTCACTTCATTCTATCTTGGCACACATTTTTCGCTTCTTCCTAGTCCATACACCTCGTCATGCACACTTCCCTATTATAAAGGCCTTTAACTTTAACATGTACGTTATTAAGATGTGATATTAACGCCGAATGTTTTGCATCTCATGAATCGCAAGACATACTAATGTGTTCATCTTACAGGAGATACAGATCAAAGAAAGGCTATAAATGATACGAAGGAAAAGAATACTGCCTTAATTTGGACATGTCGCTAGAAGATATGAAAATAGTTCAGAGAAGCTGGTAGTGACTGGACGTGTTGCGAGGCAGCGAGTAAGAGGACAGTGTCCGGCAAGGTGAATAGGCCAAATCAAGATGATAGCATTTAACATTTTTCTATCCTTGATGTTTTTCTCTTTGTGTGGTGTTCTGGTCGATATTGAATATTGATTGCACTTAAACTATAAATACGTTGTTTATTTTTTTTTTGTATTATTGTTTTGTTTGTATGCAACTGTTCTTTTCTTTCGCCAAGAATTTCAAGAGTGACGCTCGGTTTGGTGCTATACTGGCTGCTTGTTTTGAGACGGTTCCGTATGGTTTAAATAATTTGTACCGGTTTCAAGGTGTTCACCTCATCATCAGGTAGTACAAACAAGACTGCTCCCCTGATGTTGAGGTGAACGCCTTGAAACCGGTAGGGCTATACCGTTACATAAAGTGGAATAAACATTGTTTGATAAAACAAATTAATGTATTTAAACCTCCACAATGTTAATGCCTTAATTATAAATAATATTTTTAAAGGATGTTGACTTCTTATGTACTTGCTTACTTATGCGTCATTTGAATTGTTTTATTGTGTCTATGTATCGTTCTATTGTGTTTATGTATCTTTTCATTTTGTTTAAATGTTTTTTTTTCAGGAATATTTGTCATTTGTAATGTCGTTGACGTTGTTGGGCCCCGTAGTCGTGGGTCCCCTTACATTCCAACGACAATTTAGTTGGAAAGCAAAGCTGTGCCGTGGAGTTTCTTTTTAATTTTTTTGAAGTGAGTAAGCTATGTACTTGCTTATTTAAGTGTCATTTGAATTGTTTTATTTTATTTATGTACCTTTTCATTTGGTTTAAATGTAATTTTTTTTCAAGGGTGTTTGTCATTTGTAATGTCGTAGTCGTGGGGTTACATTACAACGACAATTTGGTTGGAAAGTAAAGCTGTGCCGTGTAGTTTTTTTTAAATTTATTTTAAGTGAGTGAACCGTTGCAAATCAGCAATCTCACCGGCCACAACGCTGTACTGGATCCGATGGCACACTAGCATGTGTTTATTTTCTCTTTTTTTGATAGAATAAATATGACCAAAGTCATAGGTATCCTTATACCCTAGAATACTAGGCGAGAAAAATGTATGTGTTATTCGAAGGAATTAGCATAGCGCAGGTTCGAACCGGTGACCTTCCCCACGGAAGTCCAGTGCAATAATATATAAAATGTATGTGTTATTCGAGGGAATTAGCATAGCGCAGGTTCGAACCGGTGACCTTCCCCACGGAAGTCCAGTGCATTAATATAAAAAAAAATTGCAATTAATGAAACACTCACTGCTTCTATTTTTTTAACATTGTTGTACTCGTAAGTTTATAACATTGATGAAATAAATTAAAGTTATCTGTAAATTCTGAAAAAACTGTCAAAGCTCAAAGATAACAGAGCAGTGAATAATAAGAGATAATCACTATATCTCACGGATTTAAAACTATCTACAGGTAGTTTAACTACATAAACGTTTATAATGTTCCGCATGATATAGCACACCAGCAGAATATTATCAAAAGCAATAAGTATTTTCGCAATATTAATAAATCTGGATGCGATAAGAAAAAATAATAAAGCTAGGAAAACAGTAGATAAAGCACAGATTGCGTGGATGTATGTCAGATCAAACTGTGTCAAGTGAAGATTTGCAAAATGTTAAAGTAAATACATCATTATTTTATTTTTGCAAAATTCATTTTTTATACATATTATAATATCCTTTTGAGAAAATGTGACATTACTATTAATACATACAGATCATCACGCCATTTCCCTGTCGGGGTAGGCAGAGAGGACAACGCACCTGACTTCCCTATCTCGACACGCATCCTTAGTCTCTTCCACATGCATACACCTTCTCATACAACTTCTACGATTTAAACGATTTCATTCATTACTATAGATCATTTTGTAACATGGATATTCTAGATAAAAACCTTGATTTGGTCGTCATCAGACGTAATCGGCTTTCAAGAGCGGACTTCACCTTCGAGTGTCGAATCACCATTACGTTTTTTTTAAACCACGTTTGACATGAACGATCGCTTACTGCAACGTCGCCATACACTCAATATATATTTTTTAATTTACGAGTATGTAGCATTGTTTCATTTGCGGTAATAAAAAAAACATCGAAAAAACAACTTATTTTGTTCCATCTTCAAAATGACAGAGAAAAACTCAAGCAATTTGTGTTCACAATGGCCGAAAAAAATACCTAAACTAACTAAAGCTCAACTTTTAAGTTTCATAATAATAATATACATTCAGTACGTTATGTTTCATAATAATAATAAACATTCAGTACGTTATGTTTCATAATAATAATAAAGATTCGTCAACAACGGTGGCAAAACATAAGTTAGAAAAGTATCTAAAATACAGAGAAATATCGTCAACTACGGTGGTAAAACATAAGTTAGAAAATTATCTAAAATACAGAGAAATATCGTCAACTATGGTGGCAAAACATAAGTTAGAAAAGTATCTAAAATACAGAGAAATATCGTCAACTATGGTGGCAAAACATAAGTTAGAAAAGTATCTAAAATACAGAGAAATATCGTCAACAACGGTGGCAAAACATAAGTTAGAAAATTATCTAAAATACAGAGAAATATCGTCAACTATGGTGGCAAAACATAAGTTAGAAAAGTATCTAAAATACAGAGAAATATCGTCAACAACGGTGGCAAAACATAAGTTAGAAAAGTATCTAAAATACAGAGAAATATCGTCAACTATGGTGGCAAAACATAAGTTAGAAAATTATCTAAAATACAGAGAAATATCGTCAACTATGGTGGCAAAACATAAGTTAGAAAAGTATCTAAAATACAGAGAAATATCGTCAACAACGGTGGCAAAACATAAGTTAGAAAAGTATCTAAAATACAGAGAAATATCGTCAACTATGGTGGCAAAACATAAGTTAGAAAATTATCTAAAATACAGAGAAATATCGTCAACTATGGTGGCAAAACATAAGTTAGAAAAGTATCTAAAATACAGAGAAATATCGTCAACAACGGTGGCAAAACATAAGTTAGAAAAGTATCTAAAATACAGAGAAATATCGTCAACTATGGTGGCAAAACATAAGTTAGAAAAGTATCTAAAATACAGAGAAATATCGTCAACAACGGTGGCAAAACATAAGTTAGAAAAGTATCTAAAATACAGAGAAATATCGTCAACTATGGTGGCAAAACATAAGTTAGAAAAGTATCTAAAATACAGAGAAATATCGTCAACTACGGTGGCAAAACGTAAGTTAGAAAAGTATCCAAAAAAAATATTGAAAATATCTTTATATAAAAAAGAATAGAGAGAAACATCGTCAATAACAATGATGGAAAAAATATTAAAAGTTAGAAGTCTCTCAAAATTTTATTGAAAATATCTTAATACGGCGAAATGTCAGAATTAAAAATATCACCACAAACCGACGTCTATCGTTTTACGTTGTTGGTGACGTGTTTCGATGAATTTAAGTATGAGCAAAAACAAAAACGGCCGGCAAAATATTAGAGAAGGTAGCACGCGTTATTTCTGTTTGTTGGCATTGCGTCATAGAGCAGCGGCCGTGCTTGAAGCAGCGAGCATAATCTAGCCGGCCGGCATGCAATACTCTGTACTGCAGTAATTCCTAAACTTGGGGGCAGCTAGTAACCGAATCAAGTTATCGATACTATTTGAACAGTGAGGAATAAATTTATTTATACTTTTTAACTTTTACAATGAAATAAAAACAACGCACTCTCCTGCTTTATTAAGCGTATGCCAGTCCTAAGGCAGGTTGTTAACGCAAAACAAAATAAAAAAATTAAGAAACATATGCGTATTTAGGTCATTCATAAGTATAAAAAATTCCACCATAGTCAAATTATACCCAAAAAATAGCATTTGAATTAGAATCTTTCATTTTACAAATGATCATTCACAGACATGTCTTCTTCTTCTTTATTATCTTATTTTAGGCATGTTGGTCTGTTACGGTCCTGCATCATTGTTTGCATCTTGCGACGTCGACTGCCAGCTGTCTTTCCATCTTTTAGAAGGTCGTTCTGAAGGTCTGCTTGCTTGGGGGATACTGTCTTTGGCCATTCTTACAGCTCTTGGTTCCGCCATTCTGGATACGTGTTTGTTCTAGAATCTTCTTCTCTGTCGTCCCCATCTGACAATATCTTCAACTTCGCACGTCCTTCGGATTTCTGTGTTTCGTACTCTATCACGAAGGGTTTTGCCAGCGATACTTCTGAGTACCTTCATTTTGCTGGTTCGAAGGAGATTTTTGGTTCTGACAGTGTCGGCTCTGGAATCTATGCTGTATGTCATTATGGGGCGGACACAGGTCTTGTATATCCTCACCTTGCTTTGGATGTTCATATGCTTGTTTTTCCAGATTTTTCCTTGTTTTTCTTTAAACATCCGGAAATAGCTGCGGTCTTTTGTGATTGTTCAAGCACTTCGCCATAGAGGTCATTATTGCACATTACGCTCATTATTGCACTGATATGTACACTCATAAAATAGCAGTCATCAATCCGCAAAAATGAAAGAAAAGGGAAAAGCATATGAAATACTTGTCCATTGCATAATTTGGATCCAACTTAAGTTTTCATTTTGTGCTGACCTCTTACTAAATCTAGTCTGAATTCTATCGGACCTTTTTTAATTTCAGTTTTATATGTACAGTATCTTTTAATATATCTTTTAGCTTTCGGTAATGCATTTAATGACTAAGAAATCAAGTACACGATACTTCTCTGTACAAATGCCCATCGTGTATATGGTATTTTACTCAATCTTAAATTTCTTCCTCTTGTTTCAATGGTACAAAATTTTCTAAATACATACGAAATAAGACAATTTTGGTGTATGTTATAGTTGCTGACAAAACATAACTGCAGCCTGACGGAATATGAAATCAGTGTTGATGATAAGTTGATATCTGTACATCACTTTCAAAACTGCTCTTTGTGCAGTTTTGAAAGTGGTGTACAGATATCATAATTATTTTTACATTACTGTGTGATGCAGCCCTATACGAGTATCACCCCGATTTTTTTTATACACAACGTTTTTATCATCCAACCATTAGAGATTACCGAAAAATTTTCGACAAAAATAATTCTAACGTACTTTGGATATGTTGCCAGAAAGAAAAGCGAACTAGAGGAAGGTTTCCTATAAGATGAACGTACAAAATAAGGGGCTTAAGAGTATCTCTTCAAACGCTGCATTTAACATGATCCAGGATCGGAAAGGATGTAGACAGGTGGTGCAGCAAATTTCAGACATGGCGAAGGACCACAACGCTCAGCATTAAGCATGCGATGAAGAGGATTAACCATAATGCAAAGGAAAGATTTACAAGAGTGCAAGACCATGGCAATGCATACATTCAGCATTAAACCACTCAATTGAAACATTCCCTCCACTCTGTACTCACATCTTTACACACACATATACTTGAGCACCAAGTTACCACACAATTCCTATCGCATCATAATGTCAACAATATCAGTATCCCAACAATCCCTCTTCACACATTCTACATTCGCATCAGTAATTCACTTACATACCTGTGTGGAAACCTCCAAAAGGTACTCACTCCTATTTTTTTACGTTTGAAGTTACGTTAAGGCGTGATCCTTCAAACGTAAAAAAATAAAAGAATTGCCACTTTTCTTCAGAAATGCATAGCGAATTCTTCCTGCTAAAAACTGTATTTTCTCATCACAATTACCAATCAGTCCTCATTACATTGTCTTCCATTACAATAGTAATGTATTCACATGCCTGTGTGGGGACCTCAGGCCTGGATCTACCATAAGGGCTAAAGGGACTATAGTCCAGGGCCTCCAAATAAGTGTAATGAAAAAACTGTACAATGCACGCCACGCCAGATGAGGTTATACGGGAAAAATGTAAAGCTCTTGTGACCCAATATCCTGACAATCTAGAGATTGTAATAATGGATAAGTTTACATAATTTTGTTAATTAATTCAAGACGAGACGTCAAATAATAAAAAAATGTGCAAACTTCTAGAAGATGGTAGCCCAATACTAAGTACGTTTCCAAACGTTAGAATCGCTTTAAGATTTTTTCCCTGTATCCCTGCAACTAATTAAACATTTGTGGAACAACATTGACCAAGGTCAATTAAGTTCCCTTGCCCTTATGTAAATAGAGCCTGAAATGTTAAAATCGTTAGATTTTGATGAATTAATAAACGATTCTGCGAACAAAATATGATCAGAAAAGCATTTTTTTAAATAACTTTTTTTTTTTTACTATTTAATTTTTCGTTTTTAAGGCCCCTTAGTTCAGAACCCTTCTAGGGTAATTTCGGTCCTGAGAGGCCTACGAATATTTAAGTAGCAATCGCTAAAGCCTAGCCACCTGGCGACACCTGTTGAGAACCACTGATTCATAGGAGGAATGCCACGCCGGGAGGCGAGCACCCATCCATCCACCCAGCTTGGCGACCGTCGGAGTGGAGGACGGAGAGTACGTATAGAGAGAGACGAGGGTATAGGCCAGTGGGACTTGGCCGAATTGACGACTGCCAAAATACTCGCATATGTCACTGGGTTGAGCGGGCACAACTCGAAACCAGAAAGTGTAATTCTGCAGTGTGTTGTATATATATACAACATAATTTAAATTGATATACCTAAGAACTGTATATATATACAATGTAATTGAAATTGATATACCTACGAACTGTATATCATATATACAATGTAATTGAAATTGATATACCTAAGAACTGTATATCATATATACAATGTAATTGAAATTGATATACCTAAGAACTGTATAGTATATCATATATACAACGTAATTGAAATTGATATACCTAAGAACAACAATAATAAATAACTTGTGCAGCGGTGTTCCGTAATATAAGCATTAAGAACAAAAAAAACCAGCCTGAACAAGTAAGAGCGTGTATGGACAAATACCAACAAATAAGACCACACTCACACTCACGCATGGTCAGGTGATGTTACAGTTAAACTTTGACGTCTCTACCCTCGGTACTATGTGAACTAGAGTAGATAGATGACGTCTTGTTTCGTTATATTCAGAAATGTTAAATGACGAACTGTGAATGACTTCCTTACTCCAGTGATTCTTAGCCCGAAGGCTCGATCAATGAAGCCGAAGACGATATTGTCTCCCAGCCACGCTTCGCTTTTCAACATGTCAGCATTATCATTTAGGATATGTCGAGGGATATAAATAAATTCAGGTAGATTTATGCTTGGACTGGTATAAGGAGTGTTGGGGATCTTTTTCGGGTTGCCGGGGATTAGGATGCCTACTCTCAGGTGATAGTCAACGTTAGGGGGACCTGACATGACACTAGGAAAAAGAAGCAGATTTATACTTTAAAGTATGTTTGAAATCAATATACCGTAATTAAACTAACAAGTAAACTATTCACCGAATTTCAACATTTTAATCTTGTGTCGAGGCTGTAACACATAACTCGAAGCCGAGGAAATATACAAGTTACCAAAATATCAATGATCTAACAACTTAATTTTGCAAAATATATATGTTTTTTAAATACTTTGGTATAACAGGAAACCGGCACATATTTCTCGGAATAATCCTGAAATAAAGCAGTAAAAGAATAACTGGATGGATTCATATTCAACATACGAAAACTGAAAAAGAACGATATATGTAGACAGTTAGTCACCGGGATTCAAATAAGCTGAGATGAATTTTAAGTTAACAGTTTTTATTCTAGCAACAAACTTTCATTAGCAAAATAAAACAAAACAGAATAAGAAACATTTTTTCGATCAAACACGCTGTGAAAAGTGTTTTCACGATAAATATTAACAAAAAAATAGCATAACGTTAAAAATTACAATACATTAAGACTATCTATCTCAAAAAATGAACTTTATTACATGATGCGACGCGGCGCGCTTTTAATCAAAAAAAGTTGATTTATTCAAAGGAAAGCGGAGAAAACAGATTTCCAAACTTTTCTATCCAGGCACGAAAATTTCCCTTCCACCACATTCATACATCTCGTCATGAAAAATCTTCTATTATTCATACTTTTCTCTTTACCTTCATTCAAAACCTGGTCCACTTGATTCAGTCACGTCTTCCACGCACACCTCGCACTTCTGACTTGTATATTTCCTTTAGTCATTCATTCCATCCATACTCGTATGTTCAAACGATTAAAAGCTCATTTCTTCATCTTACTTAAAACATTCATGCTATATATGCATTCATTTCTAATGTCTTCCTCCCGCTTTCTTTCATATATTGACACTCTACATTTTTACCTTAGTGCACTCATTTCCACAACATGTCGAACATACTAAATTCAATCAGCTGTCAAAAGTGAAGGAAAATTCTGAGTGATATCAGATGTTGCCAGTAGTACTAAAACATTTACACTATCGATAACAATAATAAATTGAGACCGGCTTATACTTATTTTTTCGAGACAGCAAATTTCTAGCCTTTCCTCCAACATATTTAATTGTTTCAATATGATCATAATTTCCTTCTTAAAAATTATAATGAGGTTCACTGTCAAATACAACTTATTATTACAGTTTTCATAGCCTTTTGATGATCTCCTTGAAGATTTTTGCAATAAAAGTATTTCACTTGATGATATTTTCCTTAATACATATGGCATGTAGAAATGCGTGCGTTCTCTCATTATTGAAATAAATGTCTACAATTTTACCTTGACTTTTCACGATAAAGTTTCATCAATTAAATTTTTATCGAGGTGATGAATTTTGATCGGCACGACGTGATGAAAAAGCGTACATATATATAAAATTCATCTACACCAAAACATTTTGTTACAAATGGAAGACTTTTGGCGTTTCATTAAAAAAAATCTTCATTTAACAACTTATGTTTTTATCAAAAAGTGGCGCTTTTACATAATTTAGCCTTAAAAGTAACCGATGAAGAGTATTTCCTTTGAGTCGATACTCTATCTACTTCTGATAAAGTATGAAATCGATGAGACCTAAGCATTGTTCCTATAACAAATCAAGATCACTTCGCCTAATGAGGTCCTCGGGATAAGAGGTAAAAACACGTGTCATGGTAATTAAATGAAATAACAAATGAATATTTAGTTTAGATTTCTAGTTTGAATTTCCACTTATTTAAAGCTGAGTGAATTTCTCGATTTATTCTAAATTTGTTTGTTTTCTTTGTCTTTGTTCTCATCAACATTTATTTTCATTAGATTTTTCATATTATCTATGAACTTGGTTCGTCACTGCACTGCCTGTATATATTATATATCTTGTGTATGCGTATATATTATATATCTTATGTATATATTTTATATCTTATGTATATATTATATATCTTATGTATATATTATATACCTTATGATATATTCGAAGAATAATAACAAACAGACTAGGGATCATTAAATAAAAACATGAAAATAATACTATAGGGAAGGACTCGAACCCGCATCTTTCTGTTTTCATGACAGCAGCTTTACCATTAAGCTACCAATACCTATACCATTGCTTTCGTATTTTCTCAATAATAACCCTACCTCGTTTCTTACTTCTTTATTTTTTAATATGGCGATTAATCATTATATCTTATGTACGAGTATATATTATATATCTTGTGTATACGTATATATTTTATATCGTATGTATATATTATATATCTTATGTATATATTATATATATATATATATATATATATATATATATATATATATATATATATATATATATATATATATATATATATATATATATATATATATATATATATATATATATATTATGTACATATAATATTCTTATGTATGCGTAACAAAGGTAGAAGACGTAATAAAGGCGTGAAAGAAAATGAAGTGACAATGGGCGGACATCCGAAATTCCCGACGGACATCCGAAATAATCCAATGGTACCCAAGAGACATAAAGATGCCCAGAAGAAGACCGAAAGTACGCTGGATATATGAAATCAGGAAACATGGCAACATCACGTGGCATCAACGAGCAAAAAACCGACCTATTTGGAGTCAACTTGGGGAGACCTTCATTCAGCAGTGGATTGACCCTGTTTGACAATGGTGATGATGATGATGTATGCGTATGGATTTTAGAAGCCTGTACTTAATTTACCTCAAAATCAGAAATAAATATATTATTTTTATTATTATTAATAAAACCTTCAATAAAAAACAAGTCTAGTTATCTATTTAAAAGGAACCTATTTTAATATTAATTTAATATATTTACAATTTATTGTTCGTCCGCATTGCGGATGCTGGTTGGGCAGAATTGCAGTATTATGACAAGACTTTAAATCGTTATCGTAACTTTAAATCGTAATATCTCACTTTTACTTTTATTGTGTATTATGTTCATATCATAAAGATGAAAAATCATTTGAATGTTTTTTGCGACCGTGTAACTTCCTTTTATTTAATTTTGTCTGTTTGGTTGGAAGAGATTGCCGCCTGGCAACAAGTCAGTCAGATTGTTTTTACAATGAAATGTTAAATAAATTAATTAATACTTATTCGCATAATATGCGTTTTATAATCGGCCATGCGTATCGCATGTCCGGTCCACCTCTATTTCACTCCTACGACCATATCACCAATGATGATGATGGCGATTATTTAAAATTAAGAGTGCGTTCGGTGCAATCACGAATTACAAAAAAAAATACTCAGTAAAATTCGTCATGAAGAAATCAGAAGCACGTCTAGCGCACACGAATTACGTCATCTAAACATTCGCCTCCGTTACGCAAAGTCTGCTCGTATTTTCTCTGTCGTAAGTGCAAATATTTTTTAATACCGCAATTTACATATTACACACTTGACTTAGTTGCCAAACACGCTGTTTTAGATGAAATAATTAATTGAGGTCGGCGACGGCCTTATTCTGGGAATCGTGCTACAAGCATCATTTCGTTGTTTACTCTGTTGAAGATATGGACACACAAAACATAATAGGTATGTTATAGAACATAACATAATGTACTCGTACATTATGTTATGTTCTATAACATACCTACTCATATATTGGGTCACAGAGCACACAGGTAAAGCGGCTTTTCAAGATAGTAATGACATGAAACAAAAAAAATTGTTATTTTATTTATTACATAGATACCATCACGCTGTTTCCCTGTCGGGGTAGGCAGAGAGGAGATAGCGCTACACATTGCTATCGCGACACACATATTTCGCCTCTTCTACATATATACACCTTCTCATACAATTTCTACGATTTATCTGGCATTTTACATTACCTTCTTTTAAAATAACACTAAATTTATCCAAACATACTTTCTTTGGTCTTCCCCTACCACGTACAAGTATTTCACTCACATTTGTACGTTATATTTGTTTTGTTATTTTTTTTCTGTCTTTCTCGATACATCAGCCATACGTTAGTACACATTTAATCCTAAAGTCCGAAATCTGTCATACATTTCCATTCTAAGTGCAAGCATTTCTACAGCATTAATTCAACTCCTATAAGTATTTTTCCACATCCACGCTTCACTCCCATACATCAAAATTGGCACTTAAATACTGTTGTGGACTACCATTCTAGCAGATTTTGATACTGTCCAGTTCGAGTATATGATATGTGTTCGAGTATATGATATGTGACTTTGTTTCCTATCGCTACGCGCCGTTTGATATATCTCATAAAACTCCGTCATCTAAGAAAATACCTTTGAAATAACAGAATTCCTCCACTTGATCTAATCTTTCATTGCTCACTCGTTTACCGCATTTACTTTTCCTTTCACACTTTTTTATCATCATGACTGAATGTCTTAACATTCATTTTCAAATCTTTCTTAGCACATCTCACATGTTACTTATCAAATTATGTAATTATTATTTATTTATTGTGGTTTCGACCATTAGCATTTTTACATAACACAATCAAAATCACAGTGCGAGTGAATACAGAAATACAAGATGCTACAATAATATACATATGATAAATATCAAAACACAAACACACAATTTGCTGTCAAAAGAAATACACACAGGTCATGGATACCAATAATAATTATAAAGAAAACTGATTGATTGAAAGAAATTGCTTCAAAGCAATAAATCCGCAAGGTGTATTTGCATAAAAGCATTAAATAAATAAACACATACTTCCATTCACAACAGGCCAGGCCTCACAACGTAAAGACCGTATGCCGAGTAAAAAAAAAAAATCATATAATATGTAAAATACTTCATTAAAATATACGAGGGTGGATCAAATATAAACGAGACTTTTTTGTTTGATTTTTTTTATTTGCAGAAAGAAAAAGACCAAATACACATAATTGTTTTTACATAATCTCCTGCTTTAGAAATGCATTTTTCCCAGCGGATCGGTAGTTTTTTATCCCGTCATCGTAAAAAAAAGTGGATTGTGTCAGCAGCCCATTGCATACAAACGCCTCTACTCCATCCACGTCGTCGAATCGTTGGCACCGCAGAGCTTTTTTCAGTGGCCCAAAGAGATGAAAATCGCAGGGCGATAGATCAGGGCTATAGGGAGGGTGTTTCAGTCGTGTCCAACTCATTTCCTCAAATTGTTCGCATGTTACAGCTGCAGCATGGCCTTGCGTTGTCATGGAGAAGAATCACTTCTCGTATCGGTTGGTCACGTCTTTTGCATCGATAAGCAAGTATAACTTCACTCAACTGATGGTGTGACGATCGTGCCAAAAATCGATGTGTAAAATGCCGCGCCGGTTTCTAAAAACGGTCGCAAGCACCTTACCAGCTGACAGCCGAGTCTTGTCTTTCACAGGGGCTGCCTCATCCTTCTTTCTCCACTCCATGCTAGCTTGTTTCAACTCGGCCGTGTACAAGTTTCATCGCAGGTAACGATGCGATGCGAAAAATGCGTTCCCTGCTTGTGCAAACCGCACCAAGAGCCGCTCACAGACGTGTAAACGTTCCAACTTTTGTCCTGCAGTCATAAGACGTGGGACCCATTGAGCAGACACTTGACGGAATCCTAGATCCTTTGTTACTTACTATACTTAAAAAAACTTTTTTCATTTTATTTCGCACACTTGACCATACCAGTTTCACTTTATATATGCGCAACCTCAGAATTGGATTATTCTCAGGGCGCAAATATCGTATAGAGTGAAATCACTAATAATTTTAAAGTGAAAAAAAAACAATTTGATTTTTGTTTAATTATATATTTATATTTGTTTTACAAATTCATACCCCAGATCATTTTAAGAACCGATGCGTTAAGAAGTTAACATTTTTATTTTTTATTTTACACGATTCATTCTCTTTACGCGTGACAATTATAAATCATGTCATATCCTACCAAGGTCCAATTTTTATTACCTTGACTTGTCTTGTAGATATTCAATGACAGCAAAACCTAGTAACACGTTTGCATGTAGACACATGTAATATAACATATTATAACGCTAACACGAGTGAATGTAGAAATCATTGCAGATTTCGTGATCATCACGCCAATTAGCGAGCTTTTGCAAATTTATACAGCCTCTATACGTTTCGCATCTTTATTGCTTTAGGAAAACGAAAGTTAAGGCAATTTGTGTTGATAAACAGTTAACATACCTCGTTGAAAATGATCACTTATAAATTTATGTGTAATTTATTACAAATAAACAAATTAATGGTGTTTTTTCTCTTTTGAAAAGATAAAAAATAATTATTTTTATAACGTTGGATTGGTTTGATAATTTAATAACTGAGCATTTTGGTGTAGATATATTACATTTATGTGTTTCATTTATAACACTTTTATTGTAAATTGTAAAACCTAGAAACTAAATATCAATCTCTACCAACTAATCCAAAATATGATACACAAATTGATACAAAATGATAAAACATATAATTTAGTTCCCCTGACGAAGATGGCAAAGAATGTTTGAAACCGGTAGTGAATGCAATAAACCAGTGGTGAATACAAATAAAAATAGTATTCAATTTATTTAATAAAACTAAAAAATCTAAAATTTGTACCCCACAAAGTGAACATAATATTTTTTAAGATTCAAGAATAAAATATTAAGTATTTGTTTCAGAAAATAATGAAATTCAATAAAATTCATGGGTCTAGTTATTAGATAATGAAAACGCTATTTGTAGAAAAAAATGTTTAAGGAAAATTTTATTCGTCAGGAATTAATTGATGCGTGACATCAAATTAAATGTAGGCCAAATGAATAAGCAAATTGGCTAAAGTTCCTGTTTACAAATACAAAACAATAAAGGTTACGAAATAATTAAAAGTTCATATTCCGGAACAATTATGATCTGCATTATATGCGGAAGCATAACAAACCTAAATATAATTTCTGTCAAATCGGTCAGCAAATGTTTAATAGAAATGAGTTTGCTAAAAACATAAGCACTCGTAAATTGGCAAAAAAAACATGCGCAATGAAATCTTAAAAGGAAGTATGTACATATCTGATAAATACTACGAATAATGACCTCGAGAGATAACAAACAAGATACGGCCTTCGACTAATATCACAGTCAACATTATCTTACCAAAATGGCATGTTAGCTTCCTCGATAGAAGTGTTGAGTGGGCAATTGACATGCGTTGCAGATATTTCATCGCTACATACTACTGCACTTTGAGCGGTAGGTATCCAACAACTTTAGACAAATGAATTGTTATTTTTTAATACTGGTCACACATGAAGTGTTACCAGTATTTAACTCCTCTTATAAGTATATTTAGTTCACATGAAATTTGATATGATATTCTTGAGGATGGTCTACTGCATGGTAGCTAGACAAATACAGAAAGAGTATTGTACATGATTCCGGCTGCGAGTGTGGTTTAGATTATGAGACAGTAGATCATGTATTTTTCGGCTGTTCTTGACGTGGTAGTTTTAATATATGAAATGCTTTAGCCATGTTCAATAAATATTACGTTTCTCCTTTTTACGAAGGACTTTTCCTCTTCAAGATCGACTGCCAAATTTTTCAGATTGAATAAATTTTATTACCTAATTTTCATAAATTATATTGACTGTCTTAAAATTGCATTTTTGTTTTCACGTTGATGACGCTAATCTACCAAAAGTGGATGGATTGTCTATCAGTTGTTTCATTTTGCAAATAATCCAAGTTCTTTGATTCATATAAATATTTATATTTATGTGTCTAAGTTAGTCTATTTATTGAAAAGAAAGAAATGATGACTTGTCATTTTTCTCTCAGACCTAATTCATTCTTTATTTTCCTCATCCGGGCCATCAATTGTTGATTATGCCACATGTTTTGGTAAGAGGCAACATAGATCGCTCTATTATTTGCATCAAATGCAAAATTAAGTCAGTTCAAGGGCTTTAAAAATACAAATAAATTTATCAAATTATGTTATGAGTAGGTGCAACTAAATACTTGGGTGCTAGCATAATGTGCAATAATGACCTCTATGGCGAAGTGCTTGAACAATCACAAAAGGTCGCAGCTATTTCCGGATGTTTAAAGAACACTATCTGGAAAAACAAGCATATGAACATCCAAAGCAAGATGAGGATATACAAGACCTGTGTCCGCCCCACATACAGCATAGAGTCCAGAGCCGACACTGTCAAAACCAAAAATCTCCTTCAAACCAGCGAAATGAAGGTACTCAAGAGTATCGCTGGCAAAACCCTTCGTGATAGAGTACGAAACAGAAATCCGAAGGACGTGCGAAGATATTGTCAGATGGGGACGACATGGAAGAAGGTTCTGGAACGAACACGTATCCAGAATGGTGGAACCAAGAGCCGTAATAATAGTCAGGGACAGTATCCCCCAAGCAAACAGGCCTCCAGGACGACCTCCCAAAAGATGGAAAGACAGCTGGCAGTCGACGTCACAAGAGGCAAACAATGATGCAGGACCATAGCAGGCCAACAGGCCTAAAAAGATGAAGAAGAAGAATGTTATGAGATTATTTAAAATTTAAGAACTTAATATATATAATATATACATGTATACCATTACGCCGTGTCTCCTTTACGGTAGGCAAAGAGCTTCTATCCATGAATACAACTTTCACCTGATTCACATCCATAAATCTCGTCATAGATGTTGTTGTGCATTGCATACGTCTTCCTCACCCTTGGTTAAATATCTCCCACTATCTCCTTCCACTCTTTCCTCGATCAACCTTTTCCTCGGTCTCCATGGATTTCAAACATATACTAGCATATTTGTTTCGTAAATCTATCGCAGTAAATCTCTCAACACCATCCCAAGACTCAATAACTATAATAATTAATATTTTTTTAAAAACCATTGTAAAGTTGCATTACGAGTTTGATAGAATGCAGACTTTTCAAGAACGTTAAATTATTATGTAAAGAAAATAAAAAAAAAACGAATACAGACAATGTTAGATAAAACCCCACAAAAAGTACACTCGGTTCTTAGAGTAACTGCAAAGTGCCGCAGTTACCATTTTTTGCTACTTTAGATTAAAACACAGCTTTATAAGTTTTCCTTTTTTAAGTAGTAATAAAAACATTGATAAAAAAATATTACATTATTATCGTTTCTAAAAATTTCGCAAATATTTTCCAAATGATCGAAAGAGCAGATAAGGTGGAAAATGCTAAAACATAAATGATTGCACGATGCATTGACTGATTTGGTTTTATTTGATCAACGATATGTTTTGCATTTTTATTTTCAATTTTGTTGTTTTTTCACATCGTTTATTAATTCGTATGGCAATCCTTTTAACATGTCCGAATTGGTAATTTGGACATATTGAAGAGCGTCTTCAGTCCCATTAATCGAGCCTTCGAGTTTAAGGCCACTGGAATAGGCACGAAACTCAAGGTCAGTCGCATCAGTCGCAAACTCAAGGTCAGTCAATCGCGTGTATTTGGAATACTACCCTGCATGTAAAGAAACAATAACACTAGCAACCGTCTAGCGCGTACGAGTACTGTTGACGTACCGAAACGCCTGGGTGGAAATCAAGTGTTTTTGTATTGACATAACATATTTTATCTCAGTGAAAGTATACTGAAAACCATTTTACAAAGAAACAAAACCTATCAATTATTGAAAAGTTCAGGCAATTGATTTTTGTGTATTTCTCTCCAAAATCAATTGTCTTAAGTTGTATTGCGCAGTTTTCGGAAGCGCTTGAAGATAACCTTTTTTAGGAGGTCTTATTAAAATTTACGAGTATGATTACATCTACACACATACACTACACTACAGCTACAGCCGAATGTGTTACCATTACATATCGGAAGATCTATAAAGTTTTTTTGTAGTTCGTCTTCCTTGGTAAATTTCTGCAGTTTTCTTACCAAAGTTTTTTTTTCTAAACATATGCAGATGTGAGAAAGTATTTAATCTAATAATCGCAGCCCCTTCCTAATCTTACACTGAACTTATACACATTTTTTTAGAAAGAAGAGATATGACCGAAGTCACAGGTATCCTCCTTCCACCCCCGAATACTAGGCGGAAAAAAATGCCTGTGTCATTCAAGGGGAGTAGCACGGCGTTGGGTTCGAACTGGCGACCTTGCGCACGGAAGTCCAGTGCATTACCGCACGGCCATGTATTTATATTTATTTTGTTATATTTTTAATCTATTAATAATAGTGGGTTCGAACCCAAAGTGACAGCGCCTTTGAGAAGAGTCTGCTCTCTAAACGACGCTATATAAAGTGTTTTTATTATTTCTCAAAGCAGTACTGCACCAATGCTTAGATCATAGTATCTTCTAGAAATTGCAACAGAAAGCGCCTTACCAACAAGGACACAGAGGTCGTCAAAAAGGTTTTACATAGTTAAAATTACAAATAAAATCCTTTTTTTTTTCAAAATTCAAATTACAAACGCTCGCATCATACATGTAATACATACTCATATTAAAAAAAAACAATCATTAATCTGGCAACACTGTCCAGATTTTGAGAACTCGACATGAAACGAAACGTAGCAATGATGTCAGAGTGTAATGTTTTTTGTTCACTTGTTTAGCCTTTCAGAACCAGTTTTGTTTTTTCGCGAACACTTATGCGTTGATGAACTTGAACATTTCAAACAATGTATTCTGTAACCCTGAGAAGTACAAACACTTATTACACAATCGAATTTTGTTTATAAAAGGTATTTCACTTAAGGAAACTGATTATTTCATATAAATTCAAGATCGTCATGCAAAATGAACGTGAATGTTTGAAACCATACTCGCAAAATAAATTCCATCGCTGTTTTTTTATCTGAGATTCCTGTATAGTGGTAGTTAAAATATTATAGTGATTTTATTATTGTGCAATGAATTTGTTACTTAACATCACTATGATAAGGAATAAATCATGTAAGTATAAACCCTTTTGAACTAGGTAGTATTGTATATTTTAGATAATACAGGAAATAATACTGTCCTACTTCGGCTACCTGGAAATAAGCCCGCCAGGTTGTATTATAATGAAGTGTCAAATAAATAAATAGGTCACTTAGAGCGATGAAGACAGTTTGGAGAACTGTTATTGACTGAAATTATTAAGAGGCGGCGAGCAAAAGGATAGTTTCCAGCAAGATGGATGGACCAAATCAAAGGGATAACTACAGGATATCCCAAAAATGTATGTTGTAATATTTATTAAGTATATCTAAAATTAAAACTCTAAATTAAAAAAGACAGGCGTAGATATTTTTTAGTTATCGTAAATGCTCAAATTGATGGTTGTTCTGGTACATACACTACTGATAGCGTGGAATTGCAAACATCATAAATTATTTGTTTTGGTATTTGGGCGCAATCTCTTTTAATGACTACTCTCAATTCATTAACTGTTATTTGGCAAATATTCATCATGATAAGCCCTCATATCACGATGGTAGTGGGGATGTGCACCATTTTGCTGAAAATAAAAGTCCTGCTTATCTCTCAACTCCTCACGAATCCGTGGTATGACAAATACATGCTGCAAGTTCAAGGAAACGGTACGGTGTAAAAGTGTGTAAACATTTTTTTACATATCCTATAGTTCCTCATTGGGTGCTGCATTCATCATAGCTCGCAACCGGGAGAAGAGGAGGCGAATCATTATCTTCTGTTCTGAGAGTTGGAGGCAAATCATTATGTTCTGTTCTGAGAGGTGGAGGCGAATCATTATGTTCTGTTCTGAAAGGTGGATGCGAATCATTATGTTCTGTTCTGAGAGGTGGAGGCGAATCAATAGGTTCTGTTCTAAGAGGTGGAGGCGAATCATTATGTTCTGTTCTGAGAGGTGGGGGCGAATCAATATGTTCTGTTCTGAGAGGTGGGGGCGAATCAATATGTTCTGTTCTGAGAGGTGGGGGCGAATCAATATGTTCTGTTCAGAAGGGTGGAGGCGAAGAATCAGGGAACTACATGGCTCATCCATGAATCAACGACTATGAAGAAGAAGACACACAACTTAACTACATAGATTCATATTAAATTGGGCATTTAAATGCAAAGTATGGGGAAAAAAGAAGTCATTGTTTGATCAATGAATCAAATTTGATTTACATGCAACACAAAGATTTTGTGTTGTGTAATAACGAGGTTGATAACATTTATTGATAGAAAATTATTAAAAAAAGTGCAAAGGTTCCATTTATCTTTTTAATCCAACAAGTTTTATTTAATATATTGTCTGCGATTGTCATATCAATTGACATATAGTAATTAACACAAATAATTTACCTCAATTATTGGCATAAATAAGTAATTAATACTTTTAAAATCAGTATACACGAGTTTGCACATGAAGAAAAATTATTTTTTAACACATACATACATACCATCACGCCATTTCCCTGTCGGGGTAGGAAAATACTCGTATAATAGAGCGCCAGACTTTTTTATCTCGACACACATCCTTAGTCTCTTCCCCATCCACACACCTTCTCATACAACTTCTACGATTTAAATGACTTAATTCATTACTATAGATCTTTTTGTAAAATAGATATTCTATATGAAAGCCTTGATTTGGTCAACATCAGATGTAATCGGCTTTCAAGAGCGGACTCCACCTTTGAGTGTCGTATCACTACCATTATGGTTTTTTTTAAACCACATTTGACACAAAAGATCACTTATGTATTTTTTTTTAAGAATAGATATGACCGAAGTCATAGGTATCCTTATATCCTCGAACACTAGGCGGAAAAAGTGCCTGTGTCGTTTGGAAGTCCAGTGCGTTACCACGCGGCCATGTACCGCATTTTTTTGGTGCATGATATAGCGAGCACACAACGCTGCAATTATTTAACGATATACACATATAATTAAAATACATCTTTTTTTCTAACGCTGAGAGAACATATACATATATATGTGAATACACGGCCCTGTACAATCGCATGAGGCGTCTGAGCCCTGGACGGACCTGGCTAAAGAGGACATAGTGCTTGAGGACTGCTTGCAGACGATAAATGTGTACAATAATTCTAGCAAGTCGATTAAATCAGTACTGAACCACTGCTTGAGAGCCCCTGTTTTAGAGAATATATGCATAAATCATAGCTTAGACGCAAACCCTGGCCTACATAGCACTAGACAAGGTATAATAAACAGTATGTGCCCACAGGACGACAGAATAATGTCACAATTTGTAGGACACGTCGCGAATGTGTACTCGTATTTTGACTCCATCTATCGAAGAAGCATTAAGGTGCCTACACCAAATAGAAATAAAACCGTGCCAATTCATAACTGAATAACACGACTGAACATATCTAGTCACCAACTGGAGCATTGCCAAGTGTTAATACAGTATTGGAGTCAATCGCGAATAATAAAGAGTACAATGTTAATAATAAAAGGACAATTTATATTGTGTCATCAAGGGCGCTTTAACTTAGGGGCTTAGACCTAAAAAAACAAGTTGAGTGTAAGGAAAGAAAGGTGGTGGCAACGGCCTTTAAATAAGGAAATGTCCGGCATCTGCATATATTTAGATAAACACATTTGTTAAGAAAACCACGAAAACTTATCAAGGGAAGACACTTTAAAAAATGAACGTTTGTAGATCTTCCAATGGCTTGATAGAAGAAGAGCGTGATGTGGAAGAGGGAAAAAGACAACGGTGTGCTTCGATCGTCTTACTTCGGTGTGCCATCGGATCCAGTAAAGCGATGTGGCCAGTGAATTTGCTGGTGTGCAACGGCTCATTTACTTAAAAAAAACAACACAGCAAGCTTCGCTTTCTGAAATTGACGTTAAAATGACGAGGGGACCCTCGACTACAAGGCTCAGCAACGAGGACGAGTGGAAGACCGAGGAAAGTATAGTTGGATCAAGTGTGTGATATTATGTAAGAAGGAAATGTTAAACGTCAAAGAAATCATAGGATTTACATTAACGTAAGAAGGCGTATGAATGTAGAAGAGAAGAAAGTTGTGTATTGCGATAGGAAGGTCTGGCGCTCTCTCATCTTTGCTTACCCCGACAGGGAAACGGTGTGAGGGTATGTATGTATGACACTTTCATTGAATACAATACAACCTAGTGGATTTACTGCTTTGTGGTAATCTCGTCTACCAAATAGAAATATGTTATATAAGCCTTAAGTGAAAACCTCCGGCTGGAGGTCAAGGGTTCCAAGAAATTGAATTTAAAACTCTTACCCAAGTCCCACAATAAATATTTTTCAACCTGACCTTCCTTGAACCTTGAATAATACGATAATGAAAAATAATGGAAAAAACCTTACGCTTAATATTTTTTCACTGGTCATAATTCATACCGAGTAGGCCCAGGCAGAGTAAGCTAATGATAGGACTATTATGCAAATTCCTATTCGCATCTTTTATTACCCAACACCACGATACAGAACATGGTAAAAATATTTCCATTCATTATTTGCGAGAAATACGTGTAACGCAGTATTATATATTGATATACGTACAGTTTTTCCTACGCACACCAGGAAAACGTTATATCCATTTCGCACGCGACCTTATTGTAACGCCTTATTCGCATTTGCAAAATGGCTGAAATTGCCTATGTGGCATAATGTGTTTCCTTGTTTAGGATTTATAAACACAAGCTGAATCTGCGATAAAAATATGTACATTAATTAAATACAATAAATTAAATATTCCACAAACTTTGTGAAAAATATAAATCAATTCATCCTCATGATAAATACTTCGCGACCTTATTGGTAAGACGTATATCTTCCAATCCAAGAGTTGTGAGTTCGACTCGCGGAAGTGAAAACAAGTCTGAAAAAAAATCCAGTCTGGTTTTCAGTCAAGGCCTCTGTGACATATTTCTGGTTGGTTAGAAGAGATTGGTAGATGGTAATGAATCCGATATACAACCCGTGTACAATATAATACAATACAATGTTCTTTCATCTACAGTAAGGAACTGATCTGTCAAAAATATTTTTTCTTTGTTATTTGACAGTATCTGAGTAAATTACTAAAATATATCTTTTAACACAAAAAATCGACATTTTTAACTTAAGTTTTTTTTTTAAAAGGTATTTTTAACTCCCACATGTAATAGTTCGCAATCTTTGTTATATGTCTCTGTCTATATATAGTCAAAAATAGTAGAAAAAACTATAAAACTTAATCTTATGTCGCGTTTTTTTTTATTTGCCCTATAATTTATGTTCTGCTACTTAAGTTTTGTACTGTTTGTAGTTTTATCATGAAGCATATTTTGAAAGATGTATCTTGAATTTTTAGTTTCTTTTGAAATATGTTGGTCCGTTACCTTTTTTTTAATTGTTATTGTGATGTGAAAAGGATACTTCGGTGTTGTTTATTTTGTCAAAAAATAAATAAATTACTGAACCATACATCTCACGTGAACAAGAATCATACCGAATTATCTTTTTTTTGTATAAAACATTTCGCATAGCTCTTCTCAATTAAAAATCTGAAATAGAAACTGGTAAATGAGTATAAATAACATTTAGTTGTATTACGCTTTCGTTGTATACTTTACAACCTTGCGGGTTTATTGACATGTGCGATGTGGAAATAATTGACATAGTTACAACTTAATCAAACATAAAACTTATATAAAATCATTTCTCAATGATGATGATGATAAAGGATGATTAATTGATCCGTAAATATATATTATATGTAAACTACCAAGCTTAGATTCAGAAATTAATTAAAATCAATATTTTTAGGGTCAAGCACTTGTTGTAGGCCGATAATATACATTACATCAAATTGACTTTCTAAAATTGAAAAAAAAATGAGGTATATAAACATAAAACAGAGAATCTGAATTCTGAATAGATAATAAGCAAATTAAGTATAAAACTTCATAAAAGTTATATGAAAGCGGTAGAAATAAGAGCGTTACGTAGAATATATGGGAAAACAATATATAGTATGACAAAATAAGGAATATGGACATAATGAAAGAATGCAGGACATCATTGAAAGAATATACCGAGTTTAAGATGAAGAAAAGATAACTGAAATGGTTTGGTCACGTAGAAAAAAATAATGATGAAAGATTTAAAAAAAATGTTTATTCGAATAGTATTGAAGGTACGAGATGTTTGGAAAGTCGTAAAAAAAGGTGGCACGATCAGATTAATCAAATCCTGAAAGAGGGAATAACAGGAAGTCTTAATAATAGGAGCATATACATGACGAAATGTATGGATGTGGCAGAAATGAAAGAAATGTTATCAGGATAGAATGAATTTCAGATAATATGTTCTCTCTGCCTCCTCCAATAGGGGCATGACGTGATGGTGATGAACTTGATAGTGAACTTCTATCTCAACTAATATGTAGCATTATTCCATCGGAGATAAAAGTAATAAAATAAATGTAATTATTTCAAAAGAGTATAAACATATGGATAGGATATGAAATCGGTCATTATTATTATACGACTTTGTTCATTGCATTAAACTGATGTATTGGAGTATGAACATGTGTATATATACTCGTATGTATATTGTCTAAAAAGAATTTTTATATTTTTAGGTCCGACTCAAACGCAAAAGGACACCAGCTCGCGGACGATGGTTTTCGGTATTTTCAGTATCTTTACAATCTCTCATACTATGTGCTTATCAAACTCTGAAATTTATCTTCATTCTCAGCTAACACTGCCATGTAATCAGCATACTGCAATCCAGGATACATCAGCACACACAATTAATAAATAAATAATAAAGTATTAAAAAACCAAAACAGTGTATTCTAAGGAAAAATAATGTAATCGTGCCTGTTTTTAAGCAATATTAAAAAACAAAGTTTCAAACGACCTGCTTAGTCGTTTGTTTTATGCTTCGATGGTCTGACCTTACTGGCAGCTCCACCAAACCCATTTGGATCATGCAACATGGTGTCGCAATATGACGCAAGATCGTTTCAATGTCTCCTTTTGCTGGTTTCCCTAAAATATCGCTTCTCAATCCGCGGGTAGCGCAATTCACTGGGAGGTCACGAAAAAAAAAAGTTTACGTGTCTTTCTTCTTCTTCATCGCGTGCTCAATGCTGAGCATCGTGGTCCTCTGTTATGTAACGAACTCGGTGCACCACCTGTCTGCAACCCTCCAGACCCTGGCCCATGTTGAATGCAAGCGCTTAAAGAGGATCATTGTAACTCGTTTATTTAATCCGTACATCTCATAAAACACCTCCACGCAACTGTCTCCATAATTACCAATTCCTCCAAACTTTCATCATTCTTTTTAGCAACATTCTCAAAGTAAGTTAGGATCCTTTTTCTGGGTACAATCGAAAGTCTTTCTTTAATACCCAACAACTTGTACATAAGGACAATTACACATTTTCTAATAAAAAGTACATTTATTTTCAAAAAATACAGTCCAAGTCATTGCTGCATGTTCAAACTGTTTAACTGAAGTGACGTAAAACAATAGATATCCTTACCTGATAAGGCTTATCATCTTTTTGCAAGTACAACATTTGTATGGCTACTTGCACATGCATCAACAAGATATAAGTTTTGCAGGAAGGTCTTAATTTTTTTTAACTTTTGGGGGTGGCAAGACTGAAAATTTTGAGAAACAATGCCTCAAAGAAGTGGGCTATCCAAAAAAATGGCAGGTTGTGCCATTTTATTTACGTAAAAATGGTGTTGTGTTTGTGTTGCCATTTAGGATACATTAACCGCAAGGCCGAAAAACATGGGAAATATATTCGCTGCGTTTTTGCACAGAGCTTCTGGCATATAGATTCTTTACTTACAGGATATCCAATTGATTCGATTCGTGATCGATGGTAGATCGTTAAAAATATTGGCTGAAGCTTGACTTATTTTATAGTTAGCTTATTTCCACGTAGTTTCCATCAAAGTCAGACAATTAGAAATATACTAAGCTTAATGTATGCGACTCGTTTAAGATGTAATACGTAATGCGCAAAATCGCACCAAATGGACGGTGGTTTTTTTATATATTCACTATCTCAATTAAAACGCAGTTATTAAGTTGAATCATCTTCAGCTTAAGCATGATATCAAGGATAGGTTATTGAAGATTGGTGGGAAACTGTCAGTTGTCCAAAGCTCTGCTGTATTTGAAAGAATCAACGAGGGATCCCTGATACACTTTTAAATAGGTTCTCGTTTTATTCGGATATTTAAATTATTCGTCATCAGTAGCGGCGTAGCTTGTTAGACGCCTATCTTACGAATCAGGAGTTAAAGGTTCGATTACCATAAGTACCCATTTTTATCAAATAAGGTTGCAGTCACTTAAGACCTCTTAAGCATACTTTTTTAAATTTATATTTAACCTGGCGAGCTTATTTATACGTGGCAATCTCTTCCAACCAACCATAAAGATGTTTTAATGGACCCTAAGTGAAAACCTGACTGGGATCTCATTTTTTTTTAAATCTGGGTTTCAGCGAGGATCGAACCCGCAACCTCCGGATCAGCAGACAAGCGTCTTACCACCAAGCCACGGAGGTCGTCTGGCAGGTTGGAAAAGAATAAATGGGCATATGATAACAAGCTCGCCAGGTTGTATTGTACACAACGAAATAATACAATAATACGACACAATAGTGGCTGTAAGGCAGGTGTCTAGTGAATTACTTATGGAGGCAACACGATAAAACATTATGTTAAATTCTTCTTCTACATGTGCCGTGCCAGTCTCCCTGATGCTGGAGAATACTCGTGAGAAAATATATGTATCTTCGCGGCACACAATAGCTCCTCAACTGTCTGAATATCTGTCCATTTGCGATCGTTGATATACCATGATAGGCACCTTATTCGTTGATACACCATGATAGGCACCTTATTCGATTTCCGGGACCAAACACGAATTGGTCCATTAACATTTATTTTAAGAAATTATGTTTTTCTCCACTCGGTATATGACCCACATAGACAATTTTAAGATTAAATGTATTAAAAAACTTTGATGTATCAAAGTGAAACGTGGACTAGAAATGCGCGCATTAAAAATAATACTGGGAGAGACAATGTACGGAATGAAGTGAAAAGGGATTAATGTGAACTTAAGGCTGATGTATTAAGTAAAATGACGAAGATAAGGCTGAGATGTTTTGGACATAGTCACGATGCTCAAAGGTTTGGTTTGAAACGTCACGTTCGGGCAAAATTTGAGTGAAAGGCACGGTAGAGGAAGACCAAGGGAAATATGGTAAGATACAGATAAATCGTAGAAGTTGCATGAGAAAGTTGTGGAGGAGGCTAAGGATGTGTGTCGAGGTAGGAAAGTCTGGCGCTCTATCCTCTCTCCCTACCCCGACAGGAAGATTGCGTGATGGTATATATGTATGTATGTAAAAATATAAATGACGACCTCCGTTGCCTAAACAGATATATAGTGAGTGGGAGGCGTATAAGAGGAAGATCAAGAAGATTATGGTTGGATCAAGCGAATGATATTTTGAAAGAAGAAAACGTAGAAAGTCAGAGAAATCGTGCATGTTGCATAGATGTGGAGGAGGCTAAGGATGTGTGCCAATAGGAAAGTCTGGCGCTCAGTCCTTTTTGCATACTCCGACAGAGATAAGGCGTGATGGTATTGTATTTTTCGCAAGATGCATAATATTTTTTTATACTACTAAACTCTATATTTAAATATAACAATAATAAAAGATAACAATCCACACATTATGTGTATGAATCTGAAAGAGGCTTAATATGTGTCGAGATAGGAAAGTATGGTGTGATGGTATGTATGCATGTAAATGTATATGTAGTAAGTGTTTTTTAATTAGAAATTTGATTACGTAAAGAATACAATAAAATTTCGGCAAAAAAATATTGTCAAATCGTGCATCTTATCAAACACTTCTATGCAAAGGGAACCATCCACGAATCAGCAGCAATGGCGCTGGGTGGGGATTTATAGCATAACGGTAGGGATCCGATCCACGGATACATGGCGTCATTGGAATCGCCGAAAAGCGGATGGCGACGCTGACCTCAATATATAATACGATGATATTGTGTTTACATCGGCACGCTTGGCGGCCGGCGAACTGCGATGTTTGCTGCCTAGGAATCCACTTGTTTGTAATACATTATATAGTATGTACCATACAATCAAGTATTATATTTGACTACAGCCATATGAGAATATATTATTATCATAAATAGGCCAATTTTAAATTGTTCTGTAGAAATCATCCTCAAAAAAGTCTTTGGCTAATTTCATTAGCTTCAGAAATTGTTTTTTGGACTTTTTAAGAATAGATATAACCACTGAGATGAGCCAAATAAATGTTGTAGAAATACATACATTGAGAAGAATATATGGAGTGACAATGTATGACAGAATACCGAATGAACTTATATTGGATGAATGTAAACTTAAGGCTGATTGATGTGTTAAGTACGATGGAGATTACGCTAAGATGGTTTGGGCATGTGGAACAAATGAATGAATAAAAACTAACAAAACAGATATACAAAGTAAATGTGAGTAGAAGGCGTGTGAGAGTAAGACCAAGGAAAGTATAGTTGTATCAAGTGAATAATATTCTGAAAGAAAGAAATGTAGGAGGTCAGAGAAAAAGTATACTTTGTATGGTGTAGAAGAGGTTAAGGATGTGTGTCGAGGTAGAAAAGTCTGATGCCATGTCATCTCTGCCTACCCCAAAAGAAAATAGCGTGGTGGTATGTATAGATATAATCGAAGTCATAGGTATCCTTATACTCCCGAATACTAACTAGGCGGAAAAAAATAATGTCAATATCGTTCGCGGGGAAATGGGCAGAAGCGCGGGGTTCGAACCGACGACCACTCGTACAGAAGTCCAATGCGTTGCCGCACGGCAATGCACCTCACATTCAATTGATTCATACATACCATCACGTCATCTCCCTGTCATGGTAGACAGAGAGGAGAGAGCTCGAGACATTCCTACCACGACACATATTTCGCCTTTTCTATATCTATACACCTTCTCATACAGCTCCTACGATTTCTTAGACTTTTTACATTCTTTCTTTGAAAATATCATTCACTTGATCCAACCATACTTTCCTTAGTCTTCTTCTACCACGCTTTCCACTCGCATCTACACTGTATATTTGCTTTGTTAGTATTTCTTCATTAATTATTTACACGTTCCAAAACTATCCTCATATTACTAAACACGTCACCCTTAAATTCACACTCATCCCTTATGACTTCATTTCGTATTCTGCCATACTTTCTCATTCCATGTAATATTCTGAGTGCACACATTTCTACACCATTTATTCGGATCTTTTCAGTCTTGTTCCATGTCCACGTTTCACTCACTCTGATTAATTAAAGTTGGTACTCAATTAACATACTAATGCAGACTATCATTTTGGCAGATTTTGATATTGCCCGGTTCGAATTAACTTTTTTGATTTAATGAACATACTATATTATTCCTTAATAGCTGAATTCATCAGCTCGATCTCATTTTTCATTTATCACCTAAATATCGCATGTACTTTTCCTTTCACAATTTGAGTTATCATGACATTGGATTTTGTAACATTCATTCTCAAGTCTTTTTTGTTCACAATTCACGTACAATTCACTCACCATACGCTGTAGTTCATTTTCATTATCCACAAAAATTATATTCACTGTTCATTCTAATTTTAAATCAACCGTAATTATCAAAGGTTGCGGCTTTAAATTTGTCCAACTCCATATAAAAATATTTAACGAATCCTTTATTATTTAACTAATTATATTAATCCCGCTACACGTGTTTATATCTCCTGTCCCAAGGCTCTTTTCAAGTGGAATGATCCCAGTTTGTTACGAGAGTAGAACTTAGGTCAGACTGGTGTCATTATTCAAGGGAAGTGAGTGTGGTACCGTCGTCGTCGTTGCTACGCTTCGTAGCCGAAGATCCCCTCTCCATTCCAACGTCAATTACGTTGGAAAGTGGAGCTGTACCATAGAGATGTTCATTTCTTCTTTATTTTCTCCTCTTTAAGCGAGTTAACTGTTGCACACCAGCTAACTCATCGGTGCAAAGGATACGATGGCACACCTGAAGTGAGACGATCGGAGAACACCGGCATGTTTTTTTCCGTTATTTTGAAAGAATAGATATGATCGAAGTCATAGGTATCGTTATACCCCCGAATACTAGGCGGAAAAAATGCTTGTGTCATTCGAGGGAAGAAGCTCAGCGCGGCGTTCGAACCGCCGACCTTCCGCAAGAAAGTCCAGTGCGTTACCACGCGGCCATGCACCTCATAAAATACCTTTTTTAATTAGTTGTAACCATTTGTGGTATATTAACCCATCGAAAGTGTGTGTTATATATTATTATTATTTTTTTTTTTGCATATTACTTTGTGTTTAGAACATTACAGTAATGTTTTGAAATTCATTGTACTATATCATTTCACTGTCTCGCCAGAAGTTTATTAATTTGATGTAATAATCTAAAATAATATTGAAATAATTTGAAATATTAACACAAATTAACGAAAATCACGCAAATTTTCATCTGAATTTTAATTAAGAATTTAAAGTATTCAATAAAAAAATACTGTGAAGCATACATAAACAGTGACAACGATAATAAAATAAGTCGTACGAAAATGTCATAGACAATCATCATCGATATCACGTATGTAAGTATCGCGTCATGGCGATACGATAATATTAACAACGTCCGTACCACGAGAATGACGTCGGATCGTCGGAGTGGGTCGAATGACTTAACGCGATACATCAATACGGGAGCGATCAACACGGAGGAAAAATAATGTTTTGTCGACTCCAAGGACAGTCATTAAAAGATACGGCACACTTTGGAACTAAATTATACTAGAATTTATGCCTTCTCTTTGAACAGCGGTTATCAATAGTCTGCATAGTAACACTGCTATGTAAGCTGTTTGTTTAAATTTTACAGGTTTTGCACATCAAATTCAACCTTTTGCAAATCAAATTTAAACTTTTGCAAATCAAATTTAACCTTTTGCAAATCTAATTCCCCCTTTTGTTACACAACAACTGACAGATACTTAATAACTTAATCTATAATGGTTCTCCTGCAGTAGCTGATGGTATTTTCATATTAATGTAATATGTAATTGTTACAATCTCTGGGAGTAAAAATATTCAGATTCTTCAATTATCAAATGTTCATGATTTGTTCATGATCAGTTAGCATATTTCATACACGTCATTTGATTTTTGGAAAAACTTCTTCGATGATGCTCATCATTTGAAAATATGGCGGCAGAAATCTAGAGTATGGATTGTCTGACCAACAAGATAATTCACTTCCTGCGTCTTGTTAAGGCTTACATTGTCCAAAATTAACTTTACTTTCTCAAAATTATCTTGTTCCATTTTTAAAACTAATATCTGATAATACATATTTAATAGACAGTTTTTAATAAGTACTTGTATGTACATCTTTGTTTTATAAAATTTGAAATTGTTAACAAAACGGGGGCTTTGATTTGCAAAAGGTTAAATTTGATTTTTAAAAAAGATTGAATTTGAAGTGCGAAATTTGCATGTCGCTAAGGGCCGAGTTGACCAACACGTGAAAATATTGTTACGTTAACATCAATCTTGTTACTTTATCCCGGAGTAACGAGGCCTCAGATATGTTTCATAAAGGTCCATGACCATCGAAGGATTGTGGCCTAAAGACGCTTGTCTCCCAGCCCGGGGGTTGCGGGTTAAATTCCCATTGGAACCCAGATTTCACTCAAGGCCTCCTTTACATTTTATTTTGAAAATACTTAAAGATAACCCTTTTTGGAGGTCTTATAAAAATGTATTATGTTATATGAGCACTATACAATATACTAGACTACACCTAAAGCCGAATGTGTTACTCATATCGGAAGATTTATAAAGGTTTCTTTCTTAGTTTGTCCATGATATTTAAAAAAAATAATATTGTACATAAACACGAGCATGAGCATTCCAAATAATGTAACAAAGGCTTCGGTTTTAACTTTGTGGTACCCTATATTAGAATATTTAACAATGCAATACATTGTTATTCCACTTATAACATGAAGTCCCGCTACATGTGTTTCTACCTCCGATCCCGCGGCTATCCTCAGGCGGAATGATCCACCAGGATAAAGCACCCAACTTTTCTATCAGGACGTTCTTCCTTCATCTCCTCCACGTCCGTACAACTCCTTACGTTTCTCTTACTTCTGACCTTCCCTTCGTTCAAACTATCCAAACCACCTCAACGTCTTGCCTCCTGTGGTAACAGATATCTTTAAATTCAGTATTTTACTTATATTATCTCGTTTATTTTTTTATTTTTTGCATTGAGAAGAATACACGGGATGACAATGTTTGACAGAATATGGAATGAAGTTATTAGAGATGAAAGTAAACTTCAGGCAGACATATTAACTAAGATGAAAGAAAACACGCTGATACGGTGAAACGAACCGAAGGAAAGAAGAAAGACTAACAAAAGAAATATATAATGCAAATGTGAGAGGAAAGCGTACTCGTATAAGAGCAAGACCGATGAAAGTGTGGTTGGATCCAATCAACGATATTTTGAAAGAAGGAAACGTAGAATGTCAGAGAAATCGTAGAATTTGTATGGATGTGAAGGAGGCTAAGGATGAATGTCGAGATAGGAAAATCTGACGTTCTGTACTCTCTGTCTACCCCGACAGGGAGATGGCGTGATGGTATGTATGTATATATCACTTTTTTCGCAAGGTGAAACATAATACATATAATTTTGTATACTGCTTAACTCCAGATTTAAACATATATTTAAAGACTATAAATAACTCAACTACGTATAATAAAATATAACAATCCACACACTGTGGGTGCTAAAAAGTGTAATACAATAGTTTGTTTTAACATAAATGTCATATAATAGATTGCGGAAGAGGAAACTTGGAAGTATCACGTTCGTGTCGAATTTGCTAATCTGCTCTTGTGATGTGTTATTGCATTTTGAAATCGAGTTGGACCGACAGAATAATAAGGTTTGCAAATAAATAAGATAACCCAATTACAATGTTACATTTAACATATATACTTGCGCGCATGTATGGCAAAACACGTGATTTTAATATTCGATCATTTCATTTTTTGTTCATTAGAACACACGCCCCAGTAAAGTAATAAGAAGCCAAGTACGAGTAAATAAAGCCGCTGATATCTCCGGATACCTAAAATGTTGTAGTCTGGAATAATACGAGTAATAGACAATAAGGTCAAAATTTACAAATCATGCGTGAGACCAATCATGACTTATGGAATAAAGTCTAGAGCAGATACAACAAAAGCAAAAAGTTTGATTAATACCAATGAAATATAAACCCTCAGAACTATTACAGGCACAATACTAAGAGATATAGTTAGAAACTCTTGTCTCAGAGAAATGTTTGTAGTAGAAGATATTGTGACATGGGATAGAAATCGCCAAAGACACTTGCAAGGCCATGTTGAAAGGATACATAACACAAGAGTTCCCTACGTGGTAGTGTATAAAAAAAATCCTGGATGTAATCTCCCAGAAATGCCTCCACAAAATTTCAAGTTGAGAGTCAACATCTCAAGAGAGACGGACAGTCCTGATGATAACAGACTACAGATCTAACTTAAGAGGGGTAAATAAGAAGAAAACGTGATACAGTGTTGAAGTAATGTATAAAACCTTCACTCAAGTAAATATACTTCATAAATATTACGGAATCGTTTTTCTTTTGGTTTGGTCGTCCCCTTCAACTGTTAATGTTAAAGTCAGGTCCGCACACTGTCCAGTAATTTACAGAGTTCCTTCACTCCCCTCGGGATGATCTCATGTCACCACTACGAGACCCACAAAAAAGAATCAGCAAGCCCCTACACCGCGCAACGTTGCCAAGTGATTAATAAATAATCGGAAGAAGTCCGTTAATTTTTAAGACCCTTCATCTTATTTCGTATGGTGCTCTCATTTTGCTGTGGGAAAACTCATCAACAGCTCCACCGCATCCGGAGTAAGGAGATGCAGCTTCTCCAGTCTTCTAGACAGTGGCAATTACTTACAATAAATCAGCTATTTACATTTCAGAACGAACAATACAAGCTTTTCTATCACAAGTCATCTTCATATAGAATGGATGTTTTTTTCAGATTTCTAGACCTTTTTGGAAATCTCTTAATGGGCTTCGAACTGAAAATGGGAGCACAAAAATAGCATGTCAAAATGGGGAATATTACTTAATGGCTCAACTCTCTATACTTGCGGTGAGGACCAGGTCATTCGACAATTGCTGCAGTGCCCGAGAAGCCGTTGTCTTCCACCGAAAAGGACTTGATCCGCCAAACGCCCAATACTGTTTAGGTGACATAATTCAGGGAGAATATAAGTGAGTGTATTTGAGAAGATAAGGATAGATTAATTGCCTTCATAAAATAAAAGGCTTTTTAATTTAATACATACTTGTCTTCAGAATCAAATTTGAAACCATATTGATAAGAACTGGTTGGATAGATAGAGACATTACCTGTAACAAAAGAAAAAATACTTTAATGGCAGAAAATTTGTGTACTTGGATTAATATAACATTTAACCAAGATGATGAAATCATATCACTGAATTTTTTTTTGTTTATAAACGGTAAAAGAATAAGAGAAAAAATGTACATACATAGACGAAAAATTCAAGACAGGCGAATAAAAAACGAACATTATAAGGTAGTGAATGTTCGATGAAAATAGTTTTGCCTTTCTTTTCTAATTTGATGTTTGAATTGGACAACAGATTTTAGAAAGGTACAATACATTATCGACTCGTGTAAATCTTATGATGAATGGTTTAATAATATGTTTTTATTGTTCATAAATTGAGCATATGCTGTTTATGTAATGTCATCATTTTAAAGAGTTGCCTATACGACTTTAGAAAGGTGAATTGTGGACGTCTCTTAAGATAACGTATGCATGTACGTCGATTATAATAAAAAGATATTATTACAGATAATAACGATAATCCATTAAGAACTAGTTGTTAAAAATCCTTCACCGAAACACAAAGAACACTTTGGCTTCATTTATACAAATATATGGGAGCCAAAACTTTTGGCTCTCGTACCAGGTGTATAAAAGAAACCAGGAAATGAGGGATGGGCTCTTAAGACTTTGGGAGACTGCAAAGATCAGTAAAAATGGAAAAACAATATAATTTGGGAGATTGTAAATCTGAAGATCAGTAAGGAAGGATAAACACCATCATAAGGGCAAAATTATTAAATAACTAGAGGAACAAAAACTAGTTTTATAGTCCAAAGTCATAGTCTCATCTTAACACTAAATATCAACCATTTATTTGACGACATAAGTATTTAAAGTTAATTTCGTACAAAACTGTCGTAGCTTCCTTAAATAAGGAAGTCATGTTGTTTATTTGCCTCACTTTCAAGTTAAGGGCGTTTGAGGTCCAACCTGAATAAAAATCACAAGCTGTTAAGGTTGCAATTTAGTGTTTAGGTAGGACTATCAATTTAGGCCTGTGACTCAATCCTGTTTCATTTTGACATTATGACTCTGGTATTATGTTATAACGTCGGTATTTCTTTCATATTTAATTATGTCGTATAGATTTAATGTTAAGTTTACCACTTGACGTGTGTAAACGACTCAGTAATAAATGAATATCCATAAGTTACATATAAAACATCACGATGAATGATATCAGCTCGTTATTATTTGTATTCGTATAGTACCCTTCAAAATATCCGAATTGTTGATGCGGGTAGTAAGTATTTTCTCAGGTAATGGAAGAGTTAATAGCGATATCAAAGTCAATGGGGCACTCAAACATATAAACTCGAACCGGACAGTATCAAAATCTGCGAATATGAGATTCCAAGTATTTTAGTTCCAACTTTGATGTATGTAAATGAAACGTGGACGTGGAAAAAGACTGAAAGGAGCCGAATAAATGCTGTAAAAATAATGCGGGCACTAAGAAGAATACCTGGAGTGACAATGTATGACGGAATACGAAATAAGGATAAATTAATTTAAGGCTGATTTGTTAAGTAACATTAAGAAGAGCACTCTGAGACGGTATGGCCATGTAGCATATGAAGAAATACTAACAAAACTAATATACGAGTATATAGTGCAAATATAATATAAGTGAAAATCTTGGTAGGGGAAAGTATAGTAAATTATCAAAGTTAAATTATTCTGTGTAAGGCTAAGATTTTAGTATAAATCGTTTCAATTATTTATGAGAAATGTTAAGATGTGATATTATGTTACATCTAATAACACATCGATCAATAAGTCCCGGGACTAACTACTAAAATAACATTTGTTCGCCACAATTCCTCTTCATACATCAACATCTCCTTCAAGAGCGATACATTCATTCCAACGCTTTCCTAACTTTTCTATGCCAGCCGTGAAGAACGATTTATCTTTGGTTTGTAGTTTGTATAGGCGTTAGTTTCGGCAATCACTTCTTCATTGGAGCCAAATATCTTTCCCTGGAGCATCTTTTTGAGGTCTGCGAACAGCCAATAGTCGCTGGGAGCAAATCTGGAGAATACGGTGGGTGCGGAAGCAATTCGAAGTTCACCTCATGCAATTTGGCCATCGTTACCATCGACTTGTGACACGGTGCATTGTCCTGATGAAAAAGAACTTTTTTCTTCTTCATATGGGGGCGTTTTTTTTGCAATTTCTGCCTTCAAACGCTCCAATAACGCTATGTAATATTCGTTATTGATGATTTTTCCCTTTTCAAGGTGATCGATGAATATTATGTTATACCATGCGCATTCCAAAATACGGAGGCCACCTTCCCGGCCGACTGTTGAGTTTTTGGTCGCTTCGGACGACTTTCACCGGCTGCTCTCCACTCAGCTGACTGCCGATTTGATTCCGGAGTATAGTGGTGGATCCAAGTTTCCTCCATTGTCACATACCGACGCAAAAACTTCTGTTTATTTCGCGTAAACAGTGCCAAACAGCGCTCTGAATCATCGATGCGTTGTTGTTTCTGTTCCATTGTGAGCAAACGCGGCACCCATTTCGAAAAAAGCTTTTTCATTCAAAATAGTGTAAACTCTACCAAATGATATCTTCAGGATGTCAGCTATCTCACGCAACTTTACTTTGCGATTTTCCATCACGATTTTGAGGGTTTTTTTATGTTTTCTGGTGTAACAGCCTCATTTGGACGACCAGAGCGTTCAGCATTATTTGTGTCTGTACGACCGCGTTAGAAATCAGCATACCACCAACAAATGGTTGTTTTCGACGGAGCAGAGCCCGAATAACACTTTTCAAGCCATCCATGAATTTGAACGGCATTTTTTCCCATTAAAAAGTAATGTTTTATCAACACACGAAATTCGGTTTTTTTCCATTGTTTTGAAAATAGCAAAAGTAGCGTCACTAAAACCACTGTAACTCAATGACACAATGTCGAAATGTCATGAAAGTTTGACACGTAAATTCTAAAGGTTGGTACTAACTGAGAATGGTATGGATTTGTTATTAGAAATGCCATCTAGTCCCGGTAATTATTGATCGATGTGTTATATTTTATGAAATGTCCGAAAATGATAAAATTCTACGTTTTCAACGGTACTGGAAAGTGAAAAAAAATCAATGGAAAATGTTTTTTTTATTTTAGTATGGGCATTTCCAATGATAATTCTTTAATTAAAGCACCATTTTATGATGTTGATAACATGAGGAAGTTAGCATGTACTTAAAACTTTAATAACAACGACATGTTCTAGTCAATAGGACTATAATTAAGAAAACTGAAATGTTAACTTTATGTACGTATACGATAATCACGCGTACCTACCTCAACAAGCAATAAAAAATCAAGAATCCGATTTATTTCAAACATAACAACTTGAAGGTCAAATGAACAATCAAGCGGAGTTAGAAATTATCGTTCGATATAAATATTTCAAGGATTTCGGCCCTTTTATTAACACTGCATTATACAACAATCTGGCGGACTTATTGCGAGGTGACAATTTCTTTTCGCTTATTTTTATGTCGATTTGATGAAGTCTACGTATCAAATTAATTATTGTTGGTATTGTTTTTAAGTGAAACTATGTGTGTTCAGCAAAAGGGTATATTTTGCTGTTACAATGTCATGTTAATGACTTATAATGGTTATTTTATTATTATTAACTCTGGGATTGTTCAACTTATCGGTTAGCATACTTCCTCTAAGCCTCCACATTTTCCAGAACACCGAATATCACATAGTTCGATGCAGATAGGTTATCCTAGGTAATCGAGTATGATTGTCGGACATATTTCGGATGAATGACGCATGAGCGAGTTTTGGTCTATTATGTTAAGCTTTTGCACATCAGCAAGTCTTTACAAATCAAAGCCAAAGTTCCAATGGCAAGAAGATTAAACTTCTGCGTCGATCGACAGGTATTAATCTGCTGCAGGTTTTCGTTAGAAAGAGTTTGTTTTAGCCTAGTAGCGCAATAAAAAACTTATGAAAAGCAGCATATAAGCCATAGGAAAACATAAGTTCAGATATAAAATGATGTAAGAATAAAACCAGTTTAAAAATAAATCTGCCAGTATTTGGATCCAGAACACCCTTTAAAACACGGTCGCCGACAGTTATCAAACACCGTACATACATTGCAGTCATCAAAGCACGACTTATGGAAACTCATGAATGGATATAGTGCACAGGTTGTGAAGTAAATTTGATCATCACGTGGACCCATTTAAATTTCAGTTGAACCAATTTATAGCAGTTATGAAGAGATTCTCTTAATTCTATTTAAGTGTGTGCAGTAAGTTGTATTTATTAAAATATGTTAAATTGGGTGTAATTGAATCTACAGCTAAACGCTAAAAAATAACTTTAATATCAACATTTAATGCATTAAATGAAATAAAATACTGTAGATAAATTTATAGACAACACCTCCCACAGGTACAAATGATGATGCAGCAAAAAGATTTAAAACAATGGCAACAAAATAGCACAGAAAGTGACCATGAAATCCAAATAAACATTAACGGATGGCAACATTTTGGAGGCGGATTTAAAAAAAGAACATCACGCACAGTCCAACGTATCGACGACAACTCGTTTACACTTTTAAAATTGTAAACGAGCGTTAAAATCACAATTTCAACGTGTGTTGCAAATGCTAAAATTAGCTAGATGAAAAAATATTTTTTCTTAAAAATTAAGTGATTTTACTTTATCATAAAATACGAAATGTCTCAAAAAATATCCCTTTATTGAAAATGTCAGTGTCCACCATAGCAAAGAATAGTTGGTTGTTTTTAACATAAAGGCTCGTTTACACTGACGGACCCACGCGGAACTGAATTTAATGAGGTCGAATGGTTTCATTACCATCCAGTGTGTTAGTAACTACTTTTTCATGTAAGAGTCGCGTGGTTTTTTTTTTGTATTTACTATCAGCTCGAATATATAATGTCTTATTACGTGAAAATAATCAAAATTAACCAATAATAATTTATATAATCGATATGATTTTTTTAGTCCAGTGTCGTTTACATTTTTATTCCAATTCACGAGTTTACGATTATATTAATTGTGAAGTTCAAAAAAGTTAACTGGGAAAATAGAAGTTTGCTGACATACTATACGCGCCATTTTTAAGCCTTAAAATGTGAATTAGAAAGGAAATTTGGAAATGAAAATATTTCTTTTTATATAGTATTACTTCATTAATTCTTACGTTATTTAAGTTAGTGCATTAAGGCTGCCACATTGATTATTATTTGATTAAAACATAATAAATTGATCTAGGAATAGTTTTATGAAGAGAGTACAATAACTGACGATTCGACACTGAAGTGGAAAAAAAACATCTAACGACTGGATAGAGCTCTCAAAAAAATGGCACCAGGAAATCAACTGCATCGGCCTACTTGCAGAGCCCTTGAAAATACTTCGAGTAAGGGGGACTAGATGCAATGTGAACATGCAGAGAAGATTCTTGAACGAAAATTGCATGGAATATGATTATGCGGCTATATAGGCTTCACAAGATGTGCTAACTTGTCTGAACTTCGTAATTATATGCTCGAGACGAGAACTGATTGATACAAATGATCGATCGAGCAATCTCTATTGCCTCCTACTGGTAACACGTGGCATCATTAACAATTGATGGCGCGGACGCGAAAATAAAAAGATAAATCAACAATACGATAAAAATATTTTTTTAATCTCTTACATGTAACTGTCAGCAAAGCAAAATCACCAGCCAATAATATCGCTAAAGCATTCCTCAGCATTTTATTTTGGTCTCAAAAACGTTGAATACGAAGTTATCCAAACATCACACATGAAATAATTCATTTGTATTTCATGAGTCGAAATCTGTGTTTAGCTGTTTTAAGATTTTTTTTTCTCCTGGTGTTAATATTCCTATATTTTATCATTTTGTGACGGTAACGAGTCTTTCACCTATACAGAATTCAGTTATAAACTATTTCACCGAGTTTCAGTCTTAATGATTGTTAAAAAGAGACTTATCCCGTGGTATATTACTTGACGACATCCATGGCCGAGTAAAACGAGAATGCCTAGTTAAAACGAATCTGTGGAGTAATAAAAGCGAATGCCTTTTTTCTCTTCTTTTTTTATCATATTCACATATTTTAATTGTATTCCCACCCAGTAAGCAATGATAAGTTCATTTCATTCATTGAGAATATTCAATTTGTTCCAGAAGCGCTATCATCACATTACGTTCTCGCTATTATTATTTGAAATAACACGCATCACGTTTATCAAATAAGAATGTTAATTTTATATATTTATTTCATTAGAAATTACACATGTATGGCATAAGGAATGAGGATACTAGGGAAAAATGCGGATTGAAGAAAAGGGCGTTACGAGGGTTCGGCTACAAAGAAAAAAGGAATGATGAAAAATTCACATAAATAATCTATACAAGTTGTATAGGAGGTATGATACATTTGGAAGGACCTTAAAAAGTAAAGCACGACCAAATTGATTAAATACTAAAAGAGGGTAGAGTGAAAAACATTCATAATAGAAAACTATGTATGACGAGGTGTATGGACGTAGCAGAAGCTAAAGATATGTACCAGGATAAAATAAAGTGGGTATATTTTGCCTCTGCCTACCCCAAGAGGTACGGATACAATAGCGATAACGATGAAACAATACATTTTCTTAACACCTGCAAACAGAAGATGTGTTTGTAATGAGCATTCTGATATCGGTTGGCATTGGGTTATGCATTACAAGTAAATCATCATAAAAAGTTCGAATTATGAAGGTTAGAAAGGTGTTATGTCACTAAGCGATAAAAATAAGCCCAAAAAACTCATATCCCGGTAATTTTCCTTTGCATTAGTCAAACATGATTACGTCAAGCTCAAGTCATCTATAGAAAGCAGCAAAACATTTGTAACCCATTTGTCTCTTCGGGTATATCATTTTTTTAGCTGAGCTCAAAGTTATGTAATAAATTGGCACGCGACCTACTAAATAATATTTTCTGCTTGGTTGACAGTCGCGCTAAGCAAACGTGCGCAGATTCAATCAGTTTATTTTATTGTTTCTAACAATTTAAGCGAGTCTAGTTTGCCAAAAGATTTTTGCCGCAATTGAACGGTATACTCGTAATATTGTGAAAATTTTCAGGTTATGTCTGTATTTTAGCAGAAAAAAATGTATAAAATGGTGTATTACAGGAAATATCTATTAGAATGAGAGAGCCAACATCAGGAGAATCAGAACAAAGGTCTGGTTGAAGGATGATCTAGGAGAATTGGAACAAAGATTTAGTTGAATTGCGCGCTAGGAGAATCAGAACAAATATTTGGTGGAATGGAGCGCTAGGAGAATTAGAACAAAGATTTAGTTGAATTGCGCGCTAGGAGAATCAGAACAAATATTTGGTTGAATGGAGCACTAGGAGAATCAGAACAAATATTTGATTGAATGGTGCGCTAGGAGAATCAATACAAAGATTTGGTTGAAATTATTACACTACGTTTCGAATCCGTGTCTGAATTTTTTTTTCGGAGACGAGTAGAACTTCAAGGCCGTATTCGTCTTCATCTGATTTATTGTTCCGAATCGATTCAATAGGGTAGGGTATTATGACAGGGCTTTTTCCGTTGCTGGTCCTGTAGCGTGGAATGTTCTGCAACAAAGTGTTATAGATGTGGGTGGCGTATATAGCTTTAGGAAGTACTGGAATACAACATTTTTTGGAAGGTCTTATCAACATTTATGATCATATATGAATACTACACTCCACCTTAATTGAGTTACTATCACATGTCAGAAGATCTACAAAGAAAACTTTGTAGTTTGCCTTCCTTGGTAAATTTTCTTACCAAATACGTTTTTCTAAGCATATGCAGATGTGAAGTAATACCCTATCGAGTGGCCGCAGCTCCAACTTTCCTATCCTTACACATTTATTTTAATTTTCATAATATTTTTACTGTGTCAATAAAAGTGGATTCGATTCCCAAGTTAGAACGCCCTTGAGAAGAGTCTGCTTTGTAAATAAATGGTGCTATATAAATTGTATTTTTATTGTGATTTAATATTCAGTATTGTTAATCTCCTAAAGTTTTATTACTTTAATTCAAGGTTGAGATTAGACTGAGTTTTAGAGAAAAAAAAGATAATTTAGATCTCATAATGCCATTACATCATTTGATAACACGCCAATGATAAAAAAGACATCGAATAATAATCATTATCAACAATTCGATAACAAATATTGAAATATTGATTTCAAATATGGGATTTTAAAGTCCATAACAATGTTATCAATTTCTATTTAGAATGCTGTAAAACTAAATTTGAAAATAATAAGACAGAAATAATATATTAAATAGGGAATATCAGGCGTTATCAAAAGATTTGGACTTATCTTGCACAAACAACTTAAATGTTTTTCAGCCCACACCACATATATAAATTTAATTTTCTTTAACTAAAACATCTATGAATTGCACATGCATCAGTTCAGTTCGATCCCACCTCCACCCACGCTGTTATGGGGAACCAAATATGTTCCCGTCCAGCGCGATCTACGATCAGCGCGTCAGCGAAATTTTCTTTATTTTTTTTATGAGCGCGACGTCACATAGTGACGAAAAAGGTACTGCCCAAAGGGTCTCCTTCTCTGGTGGCAACACACCTAAATGTGTGAAAAGAATAGTAGCGACAGCGAACTTATGGCTCGACATCACGGGAAAAGGGAAATATTATTTTCTTATAAAGTTGCTTAAACACTGGAGTTTAAACAGCCCAGCAAGTTGTCGATACTTTGACAGAAAATTTCAAATGCAACAAAACCATCCTTTGACGTCACTAGATCGAAGTAGCCAATTGGTCAAGATGAACTGATGTAAGGCTAAGAGGAGTTCCCTTTGGCAATTACTGACTCGATTTTCATCGCAGTACCACAGAATGTGCTCTGCGGATTGATCCAGATGGTCGCAATAATTGCAACGGGGCGAAGGGACAAGAGATTAAAGCTGAAAAGTTTAGCATTAAAGCTGCCTTGGCCTCCCATTGCATATGCATCATGTAGTATTGAATTAAATTGAATGCCCATTATTCGTAACAGAAGGCACCATTCAAAGTGGGGGATCAGGGTACTTGATGTTGGTGCCACCGGAGATGACTATTTGTAATAAAAACAAAGCAAATATGTTATATACAAAAACATATAGATTAAAACTAAAAACTTCTGAAATTTTGCAATTCTCGTTACGTACACATGCAAGAACAAGATTATCTATCCACATACTCAGCTGAACCAAAAGGAGCGTATAAATGACGGCTATACTTGGATTTAAGGGCAACGATTAGCTGAGAGGAATAGGAGGTTATCAAATACCAGCGGCTGCAGTGGAATCGGTTCTCAGTCGGAAAATTTATCTTGTAAGTGATCTTAACATGGTTCTCCAAGGATTTTATTTGTCACAAAGATTATGGTGTACTCTAAATTATGTTAGCTGTGACCACAGTCGTAATGCACACGCCTTCATAGATAGGGTTTAATTGATTTCCCGTAGTGCTCGTGTGGAATAGTTCAGGATGTTGGGTCACATCGTGATGGATGTTCAATATATTCTATACTGAGAGGACTGGAATCCATCGAGCTACTCCTTAGGCTTGATCATAGATGAAAAACCTGTAGATCCGAATGTTAAAACGACACCATACGAGAGAAGAAGAAACAGCGAAACCTAGAGTACAGCTCACATAATATCCCATATACAGAGATTCCCTTTTTCTAGACAACTTTATGACTTTTACCTCATTATGGATGTAAAAATAACTTGACCATTTAGCGTCATTCAAACATTGTACCATTCGAGAAAAAATGTAGTCCAAAAAAAGAACATTACTTTACATGACCAAAATTTGATGAATTCAATGATAAGAAAAGAAGTTTATATACTCGTCTGCATAAAAAATCGTGACTCTCTGGGATAGACAGATTGGATGATTGATGATGGTAACAGATTATAAACTTGCTCAAATAAGCTTACACACTCGTTGAAACTGACTATTTTTTTTTTGCGAGTTTATTGCCATGTGGCAATCTCTTCCAACCAAACAGAAAGATGTTTTTATAGGCCCTAAGTGTTAACCAGATTGGAATCATATTTTAAAAAATCTGGGTTCCAGCGGGGATCGAACCCGCAGCCTCCGGATCGGAAGACAAGTGTCTTACCACCAGGCCACGGAGGTCGTCTGTAAGGTACGTAACTATTATTTGCGCCTCATCAAATAGGCAATCGAAATTTATAGAAACCAAAACAATATCTACAAAGATGACGGAATGCGTCTTATACATGCATGGCTTTCTATTTTGGAAATATACAAACAACACAAGAAGATAAATTAGAAATTGGCGTGTAGAAAACGCGCGCGATGCGCTCGCTGGGTCCTATGTTGGTCGCCACGAGCGTGTTCGCTGCGTGTTTACCATATTAGGTAATGTTTTTTTTTGACACCGCCGTGAGGACGAAGTATGCAAAGCATTCGACACAACAGTATCGTTGAAACCAACTCAACAAACCAAAAATTCCAAAAAATATTTTAAACTAGTAGAAAAGAGCCGTGAAAATGTTCGAATATCTTTGCTCAAATGATCCCGCGTGTCCGTCATTAATAGACAAGATATTTTCCATGCACAAGAATATTGCACTTCCATAGACAAAGTAGATACAACAATGAGCTAAACAGTCGACGAATTATGATTGTTTCACAAGAAAATGTCAGTTGAACGCCGAACAGTGTTTTTGCTGCTCGCCTTATTCGGAATTCGTGCGGCACGACCCAAAATGGACGAAAAGCATATCGGGGCGTGTGCCTCGATACGTTATGGTCGAGAGAAACCGTTCTCTGTGCATAACAGTTAGTTCCTAACCATAGACAAGACAGTTAACTAGAATCCTGATTGAAGTTATGTCCCCATTTTGTGCGACATGTCACCCCGATATCTTTTTCTATGATTTATTCATTGGTACTTAAGTGTCCTTTACATATCATAGTAACAATTATAAAACAAAAGATAACTAATAAAAAAAACGAACAATTCAGGATACATATATAATATACGAGTATTTCAAAATATGACGCATGCAAGTACCAATCTATAAATGAATGTAAATTACCCGTAACTAGTATAATAGAAGGCACGATACAAGTGGGAAACAAGGGTACTTGATGTTGATGCCAGCGGAGATGACTATATAAGCCAATTTGTGAAAGACATCATGTTGCATATAGGGCAAGGAGCTTCAGTACTAGCAGCTTGGTTGCGCCTTTTTTGGGCCTATCTGCTGCTGTTTGCTCTCAATGTGCTGAGCATTCATGTTTTTAAGCATCTCATGCCGTACGTACTTATATATCTAATTTGTACAGTACAACCAATGTATTAGTAACAACACGGACAATAAAAAAATCAAATACAATTAATTAATGTTAATCAATAATATAATAGGAAAAAATATATATCTCTCTCAAGGACAACGAGAATACGTAATTATAGAGTAAATAACAAAAATATCTCTCTCTCAAGGACAACGAGAATACGTAATTATAGAGAAAATTACAAAAATATCTCCCTCTCAAGGACAACGAGAATACGTAATTATAGAGTAAATTACAAAAAGATCTCTCTCTCAAGGACAACGAGAATACGTAATTATAGAGTAAATTACAAAAAAAAAGAGAATTTTTATTTATTTATTATCCAAATTTTATTTTTTGCAAGAAATTTTATGAATACAAAATTTATGAAAAAACAACAGGTAATTTTAAGTACACCATTTATATGGATCTGGGTTTGTTGCCTTTCATTTGTAGTGTCCCCAGTAAACTAGGCTTTTGCCTGTATCTTACTGAGGATAGAATGAAATAATCGGTATCTTAGTCAAGACCTGCGATTGCCGGTGAGGGACCCACCCTTCTGGTTTAAAGCAATTCAACGAAATCCACGCCGATTCTTAGAGACTCGTATATTGAGTAATATTTTAAATTAAATTGTTTTGTCGAGTTTAAAGGCAATGAAGAGTTGGTGGTTTTTTAGTACAAAAGTAAATTGTGCATTCATTGGTCATTCTGGATTTGTTTCAAGCGATTTCAAGTTGAAACATTAGATTTACTTTCATTGTACACAATACAATCTGATTATCGCCGGATATGCAATGGAAATAATTGGTCTTGCGATTCGAACCCAGAACCCAAAGATGAAATAATGAAGATAAACGTCTTTAGACGGACATCAATATTCTCAAAATAATATATCGTTCAGAATGTTTTAATGGATAAAACAATTTTGCATTTGTATATTTTTTTGATATGGGTTAAATACACAAATGTTCATTCGTATGGTAGTTCTCATCAAATCCGAATTGGTGATTCGGACATAAACAGCGTGGCCGGGAGACAGTTTTTATCTTCAGCCCGATTAATCGAGCCTTCAGATTTAGAACCAATTGAACTCGCAGTTCATCATCGCACTTTTTGACACTACAACTCTTCACGTAAAGAGAAAATAACACATACACATGTCTAGCACGTGTGAGTATTATTTACCAAATTTTTTTACCACACTAGGACACATTTCTATTTTTCCGGGTACTATCGGGAATCGAATCCGAAAGCCCCGTGTGGAAGCCAATAAAACAGACGATTTCATGGTACTCTGTACATGATACAAGTACTCGTAATAGAATATTAATTAATAAAATTGAAAATATCTTTAAAACAATTGGATACTGCCGGGAATCGAACACGCAACCCCCAAGTTGTAAAACAGCCGTCTTACCAACAAACCCACGGAAGTAATTCAATAATAAAATACAAAACTACAATAGATTTTTATTAGTAAAAATAGCGCTTTTAGTATTTTGTATTCAAATTCTCTGAGGAAAATCATACAAATGTTCATGTGAGAATAAAAAACCCTTAAATATAATATAATATAATGTCATACAAAACACATCACGACTGTGTATGTTGAAATTATATGACCAAATAAATAATGAAATAAGGTTTTATCGCTAGTTTTGCTGAAAAGAGAGGGTGCAATTCTTTGAGGTTCGGACCAAAATCACAGCCTTTGAAATGTAACGAATCGGAAAACTGCTGATTGGAACTTTCTGCCTTTTAATAAAGGGAAAAAGGAAGTAACAATATATTAGAGTGTATAAGAAATTAGTTTCCACAACTTTTGATCCTTTTTCCCTTTTCAGACATTGATGGGGAAAATTGAGGCAGATGCTTGAAAAGTATTTGGTAAAAAATAAAAAGGCATTCGGTGTTTGTGTTGGGTAAGAGAAATGCTGATGGCTGAGGAACGCTTAGGAGTTTTTGCGGCTACAAAAGGAGAATGATGTTAAGATTATGGAGAAAAATGTAGCTTTTTGACGATTTATTCAAATTCTCCAAGTTGACTTGCAAATCTTGAGAATCTTGTCAGTCAAAATGGAGAATATACGAGTATATCGATTTGATGTCTCAAGTTATTTTGTATGTTTTCTTTCATTCGTATCGTACAATTCAATTATATCCGAACTGGTGATACGGACATATTGGAGAGCGTGGCCCAGAGACAACATTGTTTTCGGCCCCATTTATAGTCTTCAGGTTTAGAGCCACTGGAGTAAGCACGGAACGCACGGTTCCTCATAGACGTGTTGGTAATTCTAGCCCGCACTACTTCATATCCAATTACGTTACTTTTTACATTAATATTTTTTTTTAAATCTGGTTAGAAAGAAATGAATATTAATAAAGAAAAATCAAATTGAAACACTTTAATAGTTCTATATCCTTTATTTATTTACTCAGTGACAGGTGTTTCGTCATATAATGGCTTTGTCCAACTGTGGGTGAAGCTTAGCTACGGGGATGTATTTAGCCAAAAAGGTTTAAATAATGTTTATAAGTACAGAAATACTTAAATCCTAAAATGACTATTTAGATGAACATATAGTATTCAATATTGACTTGTAGTCGTTTAAGAATTAAAATATTAGTATACTTGATATATTATATAAACATTTTTGGGAATATATAACTACGTAGTTTAGCTTCACCCACAGTTTGACAAGGCTATTGTATGGCGAAACAGCTGTCACTAAGTAAATAAATATAGTATATGAAACTTTCAAAGAATTAAATTTTCTTAATAAAAATGGAATTCTATGATTTGAAAATCTACAGCATCAATAACAAATAACTAAATATTTTTTACCCAAGGTTTTATTATGAGAACAATGCACAAGTTCAATTGGTGACATATTTCATCGAAAGTGTGTGGACCCAAAGGAAAAATTTTAATAGGGAAATTTTTTGCATTCTTTGTTTACTGTTTTATTATTGCTACTAATGGCTTTGTGCATCTCTGATGTTTCTAAATTGATAGTTTCGTTTAAGTCTTGAGAAATATATTCAATTTTAAACTATTGTACTTTCTTTGCAATTATAATATCGTCATAATATAGTTAACAAAGTCTATAAAATATAATAAACTTCTTCGTTCTGAAAACAAAATCAACCTTATAAAAGAGGTTATTTTTTGTCTATGGACAACTATGTCGATTACAAGAATAATTTTGAAACGTTTTCGCACTGACCTCTTATAGCTTACAAAACGATTGTCTTTGGAATAATAACCTTCATTTTCTACACGTGAATAATATTTATATTATTTAGCTAACATATAAACTCTAGCCCGAATGATAATAAAAATAATTGATTTTACAAAGCCTTGAAAGTTGCAAAACAAACAAAAATGACTCTCCATATATGTGTATTGAAGGTCCCCGTGACCGCTATATTAGGAAGTTGCGCTTGATTTAATTTTATTTTTCCCCTGGTGACATAATACTTGAACAATATTTGTTTTTCGGCGAGATTTCGATTGTTTACATTTTGTTTAAAAAAAAACGGAAAAAATATATATACAGAATAATATTATTGAAAACAGCGTATTAGTGTCAACATTATTGTATGGGAGTATGGAACTTTACACTTAAAGATCGATTGTTAATGTTTTTAAGCTTAGTCAGTTAAAACTTTCAATTATCTGGATTTGTCATTTTTTTTAAATAAGTTTTATTATATTGACTCGTATAATTGAATAATTACTTCAATTTGGTGGCGCAAATCATCCTAGTTTGGGTGGATTGCCTATCATGAAAAAGTGTTTAGGTGTGAACCGCGGACGTAAAAAATAAATGAAAAGTACCGAGTAGGCGCAGTGGAATGTGTGCACTAATATGTGGTATGTTGATATATTATAGCATATGAAAAGGTATTATTAAGGATGAAATGTGTTAACATTCACACAGAATCTGAAAAAAGTAGCTTTGATAAATTTCATTCTTTTTTATTTTTGATAGAGACTGTACTGTAATTGTACCTCTGGAACATATTCTCAATGAACGTAATCAACTCATTGTTATCTGGCTGAGAACACCCAAATTAAGGTGAATACAAGTAATAATTTCAGAAAAACCTCCAAATTAAAATTTGCAATACAATATCAACATCAATTATTGCTCAAAATTAATTTCTAAAAACATACAAATTTAAAAAAAAACAATACTGCCCTAAGTTCACCTAAAATCGTTAAAATAGTTAAAAACTGAGTTATCTACCTTACCCGGAGGTAATCAATGCAAATACTGAATGAGTAAACTTCCATTCATATAGGTAAATACCAAATGCAGTCAGTGAAATTTGTATTTTATGTTTCAATTCAGTCTAGAAACAAAATCGATTGCATATAAACTCTTATTAGCCGATATTATGTTACGTTGGTATACATTTCAAAACAGGTAGAACATGCTTTAAATTGAACTATACTCACTTTACTGGGTGGACTCGTCTTGAAATGAGCATTACCATGCAACGAAAAAAAACACACTTTAGTGAATGCCCAATTCACCTATAATAAATATATATGAGTATGTATCTAATACATTAATATAAACACATATACGAGTATATTGGGTGTACAAATCAGTTCAGTCCGTTTTTTGTGTTCAAAAATGCATTTATTTCTAACAAAGTGAATGAACAGATCAATTAAAGTATTTTCCATCGCTGGCTACTACTTTGTCCCGTCTCTCATGCAATTTTCGAATTCCATCTCGAAAAAATTACTCGTCTTTTGAGGCGATCCAAGTTTGGAGCCAATTTTCGGTTTCTACAAAAGAAGTGAACCGGTGACCTGCCAAATCGTGCTGCATCCTTCGGAACAACCAGTAATCAGAAGGAGCAATGTCCGGGGAATACGGCGGGTGCGGTAAAACATCCCATTTAAGCGTTTCCAAATACTTTTTTACGACATGAGGCCGAGCGTTGTCATGAAGAAGAATAACTTTATCATGTCTTTGCTCGTATTCCGGCCGTTTTTCTCGCAATGCACGGCTCAAACGAATTAATTATAGCCGATACCGATCGCCCGTAATGGAATCGCCAGGTGTCAGCACCTCATAGTAAACAACACCCCTTTGGTCCCACCAGATACAGAGCATGATCTTCGAACCATGTATGTTCGGTTTTGGTGTTGATGTTGAGGTCGATGGCAACGATTGACGATTTGTTCAAGATACTCCACCTTGGTATGTTCACCTTGCATCAAGCCACCCTTACTCGGATTATATTCAATGTTCTCCAAGTAGGTCGGAACAGTTGGTCTTCAGGTACCATCTTTTCCGAGATTCAGTTGGCAGGTCTCTTTTCTTTTCCCTTAAAAAAAACGCGCTTTATCCGGAGGAATAATCTGTTCTTGCGCTCACTTTATGAAACAATTCCTGGATTTCAATCTCGATATTGCTGGCTGATGACCATACAAGAGGTGTCATGGATCTTGGACTGTTGTTCTTTCTATGTCAGCTGCAACATTTCTACGGATATCAGGTGGGGCGATACCTTCAGCAAAATATTTAAAAATATATTATGAATAATAAAGAAGGAATGAAATACCAAGTGAGGGTTTAACTTGGATTTACATTGAAAAATTGGAAGTAAAATTGGTGAATAATAATTCAATAAAAAATCTATGTTGCTATTGCTTTACATCGTAAATTGTAAATTGTAACAAGGTCAGCGAAAACGCTAGTCTTAACAAAATTGTGATGAAAACAAGCCATTGCTAAACGTTTCGGTATACGGAAATGAAACTGAGACATCGCCATACCAATACGAATTGCTTCTTATCATATTATATATTAACAATTGGAAATTAACATTCATTATAGACCCTAGCTAACCTGGCGTCGTAACGAAGTGTGAATGTCGTTGATAAATATTAAAATGGTAAGCATTTCACCTTTGAAACGAAGATACGAGTACTTCGAGGATTATTGTGTATTTCACAAATACTTTAGTTGGACGACCTCCGTGGCCTAGTTAGTAAGTCGATTCAAAATCTGTTGAAACCCAGACTTATTAAATAAAAAAACTATTCCCGTCTGGTTTTAACTTAAGGTTTCTTTAACATCTTTCTATCACTACCTTAGGCAACAACACTCGCGGCTCGGAAACAATAGAGTAGGTAAATGACTCGCAGTTCACCATCGTACGTGTTGGAAATACCATCGCATGTGGATAAGCAACAACACTCGCACACGAGCGTGCGAGTATTGTTACCAGACGCTTTTTAACCAGACTTGGGACTGTTTATTATTTTTTTGGGTACCATTAGAAATCGAAAAAAAATTCCCAGGTAGAAGACCGGCGTCTAGCCAAGTAGACCATGAAGGTGGTCTAAAATACTGCTTATCACAAAATGAGAAATACTTCAAAGAATCGACAAGCTCAAAATGTTAGATACGCCACACGAATGATGTTCCAAGTCTCTTAATTTCATAAAACTTCCCTCATCAAATATCTTTCTACGAGAATTTCTTAGTCAAGTACTTACGAGTACAATTAAAGTACACTTTCGTTGTATATAGAACAACCTGGCTAGCTTATTGACATATAGCAATCTCTTCCAATCAACCAGAAAGATGTGAAAAACACATTCACTTTGAAGAAAAAAAAACGAGTACCAACTTTAATATACGTGAATAAAACGTAAGCGTGGAATAAGACTGAACGGAGCCGAATAAACAGTGTAGAATAATATGTACTTAGAAGAATGCATGGGGTGACAGTGTATGACAGCATACGGAATGAGGTGAAAATATATGATTATAAACTTAAGACTGATTGATGTGTTGATTAAGATGAAAAAGAGCACTGTGTGATAGTTTGGGCATGTAGAACGAATGAATGCAGAAATACTAACGAAACAAATGCGAGTGGAAGACGTGGAAGAGATAGATCACGGAAAGTATGGTTAAATCTAGCGTATGACATTTTTAAAAACAAAAATGTAAAAAGTCAGAGAAATCGTAGGAGTTCTAAAAGAAGATGAATAATGTAGAAGTGAAATATGTGTGTCGCAATAGGAAAGTCTGTCGCTTTGTCCCCTCTGTCTACTCCTACAGAGAGACGGCGTGATGATATATATATATATATATATATATATATATATATATATATATATATATATATATATATATATATATATATATATATATATATATATATATATATATATATATATATATATATATATATATATATATATATATATATATATATATATATATATATATATATATATATATATATATATATATATATATATATATATATATATATATATATATATATATATATATATATATATATATATATATATATATATATATATATATATATATATATATATATATATATATATATATATATATATATATATATATATATATATATATATATATATATATATATATATATATATATATATATATATATATATATATATATATATATATATATATATATATATATATATATATATATATATATATATATATATATATATATATATATATATATATATATATATATATATATATATATATATATATATATATATATATATATATATATATATATATATATATATATATATATATATATATATATATATATATATATATATATATATATATATATATATATATATATATATATATATATATATATATATATATATATATATATATATATATATATATATATATATATATATATATATATATATATATATATATATATATATATATATATATATATATATATATATATATATATATATATATATATATATATATATATATATATATATATATATATATATATATATATATATATATATACGAGTATATATATATGGTATCCAAGAGGCATAAAGAGGCCTAGAAGAAGACCGAAGGTACGCTGGATGGACGAAATCAGGAAGCATGGCAGCATCACGTGGCATCGGCGAGCAAAGGACCGAACTGTTTGGAGTCAACTTGGGGAGACCTTCATCCAGCAGTGGATCGACCCTGGTTGACAATGATGATGATGATGATGATATATATGTATTTTTATTTCTTATTTAAATTATCAGTAATTGGTACCCCTGTTTATTCTCAAAACGTTAACACTATTTCAAATACAAGAAACATGTTTGGAAACATATCTTATCATGTAGCACAAAACAACATATTAACATAAAAAAGTTGTTGAAATGAAAGTAGTAATGTCAGGATAATTTATTTCACACACACAATACCTTGCGTTATTTAGATTAAATCGAAAGATTAAAAGCATTCATGTGTCAAAGAGCAATGTAAATCACGTTGAGTAGCTGTCCACGTTGCGTAGAATTACCTGTTATCAAACCTTGAAAGACATTTTCGCCACTGATAATCAGTATGAAATTAATTAAAATAGCCGCAATAAAGTTTTGGCAATGATCGACTTAGATACGGATTTCCTGAACTAAATTTGAATATACAGAGCGTATTCAATTTTTGTTTAAGGAATACACAAGTTACAAAAATCTGAAATGGAAAGAAAAAACACGACTAGATGGAGCTCTTTGAAAAGATGGCGCCTGGAGACCAACTGCCTTAGTCTACTTGGGGATTACTGAATAGACTCCGATTAGGGGTGACTACATTAGTAAGGTGAACATCGGGACTACATGCTTTGGGCAATATCTGATTGATGCGAATGATAGGGTAATCTATATTACCTTCTACTGGAAACACGTAGCAGAATTGATGATTCGAAAACGGAAATGAAGAAATTAAAAAACGCATAAGATAACTTAAACATAGAGTTACATTTTGAAGAAATATCAATCAATGCAATTTTTTTAGACAAATAAATATAACCTTGTGGAAAAATATAAATATATGTGAATATGCAGTCATTCGACGTGACTGTGAAACGAACTTTCAAGATGTGTACCATACAAACGACGTTAAAAATTAAATTGAAAAATATATTACACCCCTTAGAATGCCTTTTCACTCTTATACTCCTACAATACCCATCCGAATTCCTTCCATAAGGACTGAGAGTGTGGGCTGAAAATATCTAGATCCCTGGCGGTCCGCCTCACCCTCCTATTGGTGGGATGAGCTCAGACCTTTTAATAGTTGATCTCTTTTAAATGTTTGTATTTACAGGATATAATCGTATGTTTATACATATACTTGTATACTACATTGCTATCCACAAATTTATTATTAATTCATTTCCTTTCCTCTGATCCTACAATTATTGTTCCGAGATTCGTCATCTTGTTCTCCTTTAATTAAGTCTTAAAACTGCGGCAAAGATTCAAAACAATTTATATGGATAAATAATATTAATCCCTTAAAACATCATTAATTGGGCCAGTTCACCACAGAGGTTAATAAAGCTGGTTGGTTAAAATAAATTGCTACATCTCAATCAACTCGACAGATATATCATGTGAAACTATGATTTTTAGAAATCGAAAAGGTAAGCATTCACGCTAAGCGAGTGGTCGCCCCGGGTTCTATTCCTGGCGCATTCACCAAAACTGAGTTTATTCTCAAATCGTCTTACATCTGTATTTATGTTGTTCCGCGGCTTATTAAAAATTCTTATAGCGTTATTAAGCAATGATTTTTAGAAATCGAAAAGGTAAGCATTCACGCTAAGCGAGTGGTCTCCCCAGGTTCTATTCCTGGCGCATTCATCAAAACTGAGTCTATTCTCAAATCGTCTTACATCTGTATTTATGTTGTTCCGCAGCTTATTAAAAATTCTTAAAGCGTTAATCAGCAATACAAAAAATTGCGCTATGTAAAACCACTCTGTCTAACGAAAGACTGCAGCATATTAAACCAGCGGATCGTCTTGGAACTTCGAACTCTTTGTCATCGAAACTTGGGGTTATCAAGACTGTGTGCTTACTGAAGTGCAACAGCATGCGCACAATACACCAATATACGCATAAGTGTATTCAGTTCACTGACAATCATATTCGATCACGAGGGATAGATAGCCTATCGTAAATAAGCTAAAAATAAAAAAAGTAATTTTTACTTTTCATCATTTAAGAGATAAAATACCACTTTTGCTTTTCTTATCATCGAGAAAGAGACAGAATAGGATTTGCTTTACACACAACTACCATATTAAATCAAAAAGAGACAGAGCAATACTTTTTTCCGCATTGTCATTTTACTTTTGACTATTTCCCTATTTGAGATTCTTGCTTTGACAAAAAGTGGGTCATTCTCATTCTCAACGCCAAAAAGAAGCACACTTTTACTTTTATCTAAATATCTTACTCACTGCAGATATTTACTTTTATCTAAATATCTTACTCACTGCAGATATTTTTAGTTGAATAAACAAACTGACAGTGTAAGATGATTTGTGCAAATATTTTTGCAATAAACCAACCACAGTACGACTCTTCAAAAAAGGAAACTTGACGCGATGATAACTTGTTGAAGACGAATAATCTTTAAAAATATATCTTATTGTATTTTTTTTGTTCATGACGTCATCATATCGTGATCACGAACATACATACACACCATCACGACATTTCCCTGTCGGGATAGCCAGAGAGGACAGATCGCTAAACTTTCCTATTACAACATACTTCTTCATGTCGTCCACCATGTTCAACACGTCCAAATCCCCTCAACGTACTCTTTTTCACCCTATTTGTACTTAACACATCATTTTTCAGCTCACATTTCATTCTCAATAATAACTTTTCTTATTCTGTCGATATACTAAATATTTTGTTTACCAAATCCATACATTTTCTCATACAGTTCGTTCTGTTTCTCTTACACCTTGCCTTTCCAGCTTTCAAAAATTCCAGTCACTTGGTTCAACCATACGTCAGTCGTCTTCTACCACGACTTCTATCATGTTTGTATTATAAATTTGTTAAATCAGTCTTTCGTCACCCATCTGTTTAACATGTTCAAATCAGATCAACGTGCTTTTGTTCACTATACTTAACACAAGTTTTTACCTCGGATTCATCCTTGATAATTTGATTCATACATTGACTCTTTAAAAACTTTAATGGTAGCACTGAATCACTTCACACGAAATTAGGATTACATTTTTTCCGTTTTCACTGTGCTATATTTAAATTGTGTATATTTTCCTTATTATTTGATGTAATTGGATTAAACCTGTATCAAATATAAAATAAATAAATAAATATAATTGACACACTACACATTTTTCTAAGTGTGTGTGTGTGCATTTCCACCTCATTTAATCGGTTCCTTTAATTAATTTTCCACATCCATATTTCACGCCTATTCATTAATGTTGACGGAATTAATACGCTATTATTTTCAATTTAAAAGCTGAAAAAATATTTTAATTTAATATACGACATAAGGAGGTTGTACTGTAGTGCAAAAAAGCTTTTAACTAAAATTACGTCATCGAATAAATTATTTCAATATACTCGTATATATACCAATTTTATAAAAATGTTTTAAGCTCGCGTGTTCTTGATAAATATTTCATAATGGGCACAAAAAAATCATATCTCAAACCTTGAACTTTGAGAATTCTCCCTCTTTGATTGTCTCTCAGAATCGCGTTATATATGTCATGTTAATTTACAACATTTTTCAACTCACACGTGAAATATTGTAAGTATTCATTTAAGAATTCGTCTAAAATAATTTTTAAATTATTTCCATACAAGCATACCATCACGCCATTTCCCTGTTGGAATAGGCAGAGACGACAAAGTGCCAAACTTACCCGATACACTCATAAAGTTCTTCCTATTTCTTTTAACGGTATCTTTTAATTCACATGGACGACCTCCGTGGCCTAGTTGGTAAAACGGTTTGTCTTCCAACCCGGGGATAACGGGTTCAATTTAAATTAGAACTTAGTTTCTTTATAAAATGTTTCCTGGTTCGTTTTCACTTAAGGTACTTCTTTCTGGTTGGTTGGTAGAGATTGATTGCTACGTGGCAATAAACGAAATGAAGATTAATATAATATTATATAATTATTAAATGAAGTGGCAATGGGCCAGACACGTAGCCAGAATGTCAGACTCCCGATGGACATCCGAAATAATCCAATGGTACCCAAGAGGCATAAAGAGGCCCAGAAGAAGACCGAAGGTACGCTGTATGGATGATGATCAGGAAGCATGGCAGCATCACATGGCATCAACGAGCAAAGGACCGAACTATTTGGAGTCAACTTGGGGAGACCTTCATCCAGCAGTGGATCGACCCTGGTTGACAATGATGGTGATGATATAATTATACAAGTTTTCCTTTTAATCGATTATACGGTAGTTAGAATTAAGTCGCTTCGTATTCTGACTTTCAGGTACGATACATGCTGTTTCTGGATCAGATTAGTTAAGAAACAAGACTGAATGATTTCATTTCAGGTATCTGTAACGTCTTTTTATTTGGTTGGAAGAGATACCACACGGTAGAGCAAAAAGATTCAAAATAATTTTCTGGCATACGTGTATTTTATCACCACATGTTTAAGTCATTTTCAACATGCTTTTACACACAGCACTTTCTCCTTACTTAAATTATCTTATTATAATTAAAAACGTTAAAATGAATCAAATGACCTACGTTTTATTGAGAATTGGACTATCGCCTTATTAATTAAACAATTTTTTTAAATACATACTTACATTTAATGCAGATAGGCAATAAAATGGTTTTTATTAGCTTTTAAATATTGCATTTATTATTTTATTGTTCCTAAAATAATGAAGCAAATTATATTTTATATCCATTTCAATAATTTTATTAAACTATTAATTTATAGCTGTAATAAATGGAACATCATAAATAGTGGAAGAAGTTCGGAAGTCTTTTGCTTATTTCAATTGCATAACGATTTCATTTCTGTATTTAAATAAAAAATCATTTCTGTGTAGCTTGAGTTGTTTTTCAAATAAATATTTTCTTTTAATCTGAAAAGAGAAATAAAAAAATCTACTACAGTAGTACACAAGGCGTGAAAAGTTTAGCAAGACTTATGAAAACTTGGTACGGCTAAATGAATCAATTTAACACTTGCCTTACTGTGCTAAAAAAATCCGCCAGCCACGGTGCTGGACGCTAAGCGTCCAGTGAAAAACGTATGTTTTAAATTAAAATTATGCAAAATCTGCTAGGTTATTTTTTGTAATTCGCTATAAAAATATTTTTATTAAGTATTAAAACGTCGAATAATCAAATTAAATATAAGTCCTGGTCACTCGCTATCCATCACAGGGTTGTAAGTGTTAAAAAAGACGGAAGATTGAAAAAAAAACATATAATAGGAAAATAAACGTGACGAGGTGTATATATGTGGTACGCCTTTATTCATATTAATATCCTTTAAGGGGAACATTTCAAGAAAAGCTATGCTCGTTACTTTAGGATATGCAAGCAAAACATAAGAATGAAGCGAAACATGTGAAACTTGGACATGGCAAAAAAGTGATGAAAGTAAGATAAATACGGAAGAATGACTGTGATGTGTAGAATGTTTGGAAAAAACAATGTATGATATTGCAGAATATGGAATGAGGTCATTCGATTTGAAAGATGCAGTACTTAAGATATTGAAAGGAGCATTATGATGGTTTGGTCACGTAAAAATAATTAATGATGAAAGATTTACAAAAAAAATAATCATTACGAGTAGTACGATAGGTGAGAGAGTGATGCCTTAAAAGGCTTTATAATAGGATAGTATACATGGCGAGGTGTATAAATTTTAAAATAACGAAATATGTGTGCCAAAATAGATCAAAGTGGAGATCCGATTTATCTGCCTTGCCCCATAGGGACATGAAGTTATGATTAGGATGATCAAGGTTTTAAACTAATTAAATTATAGACATAGTTCAATTGACATTAAAATAACCGTTCAATTGACATTAAAATAACCGTTCAATTGACATTAAAATAACCGTTCAATTGACATTAAAATAACCGTTCAATTGACATTAAAATTAACATTATCTGTAGCCTAGTTAGAAGAAATCCTGTTTAATACCCAGGGATTTGAGCTCAATTCCCGATGGTAATAAACTTCTACAGGTATTTTGGTACGAGAGCAAAGCCATATATTGTACATAACTAAATAATAATGTAACATTTAGTTTAGTTCTACAACACTGAGTTTCACATATTTAACACCTTTAATATTCTTTGTATCGTTTTACTGGTACGATTACTAAATTATTTCCGCCCAGTATTCTGCCACCTAGGCCAGCGGTCGGCAACCTATACGCACTGAAGATACACTTTCTAATTTTTTTTCGAGTAGACACTAAAAAATCTATCTTTAAAAAAATTAATATTTATTCAATTACTATTTATTACTTCGTTATAATTCAAATTACTTACATGGCCCCATTCGCAATATAAATTGAAGACCCTGTTCAAAATTAAAACGAGATTTTGCGCAAAAAAATCTTAGATTTTTCCTCTCAAAAACTGATTTCGTCTAAGCAAATGAGCCGCACAGCGAGAAATTTTTGATGTTTCCCCAAAAACTAATCATTTCGTGTAATAAAACGAGCCGTTTCGTTAAGGAAATTATGCATGTAATTTGTTAATGTACTGAAAATTTTCATTATTTGTCATTATTTATGTTGTGCCAACAAAACACCTTCCACGTGGCACCTAGTGGCACGCGTGCCATATATTCCCGACAGCTGATCTAGACAGTACTGGGCATTCCACGAATCAAGTTCACTTCGGCGCAAGAAACTGGACTTCTCAAGCACTGCATGAAGAGTCGCATAGACTGTTCTTCACATCAGATACAGAGTCGATCTTTGATAAATGAAAAGATAAAATCTTTGATAAAACAAACGATCAGTTTATAGTTTATTACCTTTTAATTGATTTTCTGACGTTTATTTCCCATCAATATAAGAGTATACTCGTATTTATCAGTATTTTGGATTACTATATATGTACTATACTGTTAAAAATCACTGGCGATCCAGTATGATTGTCAGCCATCCTGTGGGTGGAAGACGTCTGTGCGTGTATTGATTTAATGTCTGCAAGCTGTTGCACTTCAACAAGCACACCATTTTGACAAATCAAATCCAAAGTTTCTATGGCAAGGAGATTCAAGTTCCAATACGATCGACAGGTTTAACCTGCTGCAGCCTTTCATTGTACAAACTTTTAAAAAACACTATTTTAGTTTTGCTTAGTAACGCTAGCAGTAAATAAGCTACAGAAAACATAAATGCATATGTAAAACAGTCTAAAAGTAAACCAGTCTGGAAGTGAATCCGCAAGGAATCGTACCTGGGGCGCAAGCTAGCTTTATCTAAATGCTAACTGTTAGACCACGATCGCAAATAAATGTTTTATGGATTAGTAAAAATAAAATGTATGTCGACGAATGATGTCATAGAGAGGCAAGAGGAAGACCACGAGCAAAATAAATGCAAGAAATTTGAAAAGAGATTGAATATACGCAGGCAGTAAAAAATTAAATATTATAAATGAATAATTTATCAAAAGTTTCGGTTTTAACCTCTATATTAGAATATTTAACATTAAATTAAATTAATCATCGCTACACGCGTTTCTGCCTCCTATCCCGAGGATCTCTTCAGGCGGAATGATCCCAGTTTGTTACGAGAGCAGTGCTTAAGACTTTTATCATGTTACATAGGAAGTGTGTGTGGTACAATATTGACCCAAAGCTAAAAATGCTTGAGAGCGGTGAAATATTTTCCATTCTTTGGTTATTTATTACTTTTTGTTTTTGCATATCGCTTTGTACATCTCTAATGTTTCTAAATTCATTATTTTATACGATTTTTATGGCGTATGTAAAACTGTTACTTTCCTATCTTGGAACTTATGATTTGTCTCTATAATATGATTAGCAAATTCTGAAATTTCGTCACTAGATAGCCTATGTTTCTCTGTATCATTCCAATATACGGACTTTCACAAGTACATTCTATATCATGTACACCGCACTTGCGTAGTTTATTTCCCTTGTCTTTGGCGTTAAAACTATTTTCACCTTTGAACATACCGGAATTATTCCGCCTTAAGAAAGCCTTGGGATAGGAGGAAGAAACAAATGTAATTAGTGGAACAACAAGATCATTTATTTTAAATTTAAAAAAATCAACTTTGATAAAAACATTTTCATTCTACATATGGTACAAATACTTAGATGATGATCGAAATTGTGATCAATTTTCGATACAGAAAAAATACTTGTTCCTACTTTAAAAAATACAATTTAAGTAGAAAAAAATAAGAACAACTAAAATAGAAAGTAAACCACAAAACGCATCTTATTAAAACGGACAATAACATCAATCAATTCTGTTCTGTTCATAAAGTTTTTGTTCGCTTGTATACTCGTAGGTATCACGTCCCGCTTGCAGGGCAATGCGGATAGAGTGGAGAGAAGTGAATAAATAAGAATAAAAAATAAGCAACAAAACTCGTTCTTATAAAAGCGAGTCTACCAAAGTAAATCGAAATGTACAGTTATATTACGCTACACGCAATGATTGCGCAAAACGTACGTACAAGTGTGCGTTTTCAAAGGCAAACGCTGAGTTTTCTTTGCCGGGCGACGCAAACCGGTGCCTTGATCGTTTTTTAATATATATTTATAAGGGGGTACGTACCAGCGCTGAGCACAAGCTCCGTTAACGTTTTACTGTTATTTTTAAGCTGGCAACACCAGACATCAGATTAGGGCCGGTGCACATTTGCTACTAAAACCTAATTTTGTTTTTTTCTCACGCGTTCCCGAAATGTATATTATTTTATATTACTGGGTTATCCAGAAAGTAGTTTTGTAGTTCTCAATAGATGTCGTTAGTGCAAAACTTTCGTTATTAACATAATTCCAAACGTGCTAAACATATAATATTAATAAAGATAATAGTTCAACGCATTTTATCGTCCATTGGTTACCCAATTTGCCAGAACGGTTTTTTGCATCATTTTGAGATTGGAATAAAGTAATTTTCGGTTCTTGATGCTTTTTCACTACCGTAAAGGAAAAAATGCGACACAAACCAAAAAACCATTACATACAATGTATGGCGACGATACGGTAATTTTAAGTTTTGCATCGAACGTAATTTTTACTTTATTTTATATTCTACGTCGCATAATCAATGCTGAGCGTTGTGGTCCTCCGCTGTCTGGAAAATATGGTTCACCATTTGTCGTCATTACTCCGGCCCTGGGCCATGTTAAATGCAGCGTTTAAAGAAAATCATGTTTACTTCTTAATTTGGTCCGTCCATCTTATAGATGATCTTCCTCTTGCTCGTTTTACCTCAACTGTTCTCATGATCACCAGCTTCTCCATGCTGTCGTTATTCTTTCTGGCAACATGCTCCAAATATGTTAAGATTATTTTCCTACAATGTTTAGGTAATTCTGATTCTTGGATTATAGAGACGTTGGTACGCCTTGCAATCTATGGGATACGACTTCAACACTATATCTCGTTTTATAAACACAACGCTTTATTTAATAAATCTGCTTCAATTTTTCGTAACAAGTGTCACTCACATTACCCACCTTTGAATAAGTTTAGTTAGGTTTATAACGCGGTTATCTGTCTGAATATCTCCAAATAAAACTGCAGAGCTTTTACGCAAGCCATATGACCAGTAATCTAATCTAATTTTTCCTATATTCTTGTACGACGCTGAAACATGGACAATCAAATCGAGAAAACATGCAATTAATCAATTCCTTTGAGATGTGGTGTTGGTGTTAGATGCTGAGTGGACCCCCAGAAGAACAAATGTATCCATACTCGAGGATTTAAATGTAGCGATACGACCGTCCTCAGTATGCATCTAGAGTATTCTGCGGTTTCTCAGGCATATTTCCAGATGTGAGCCAGATATACTAAAGAATTTGATGGTAATAGAAAGTGTTTTAGAAACAAGATGCAGGTCGGCAGCAAGATGAAGTTATCAGATGATAAAGTTGAATGGGGGAAGTCTGTATACTGCTTTGCAAACGGCAAGTGACCAAGTTGGAGTGGAAACGTGTCGTCGCAAACTGTACTACCTACACCCCTCAGAGCACCACTCTATGAACTGACTTTGGTAAATATTTACTGGTATATGCATTTTAAAATTGTATTGAATAGAGAATGTTATACTCTTGCATTACAATTTTATTGTATTCAGTACACTCTGGCGGATTTATTGACAAGTGCTAATGTTTTTCAACCGAGACCAAGGAACGGAGAGATATACCAGTAGCATTCCGAACCTTAGTAATAAGGAACAGCGAGTATGATACAATAAGAAGATAGATTTTTAGAAAATATTTTTTTTGCTCCCTACCTTCGTAATGCAGCTTGAAAGTAACTTTACAATGTACATAAGCATGCGGATGAACCGATTTGTTGAACGGACCTGTTCTGCGTTCTCCATAACAGGTGTTACACTTTTTTGCCGTGTTTGCATCATAGTTGGACATAGGGAAGATGTAATTATAACTGAAAGTTGTAATTTATGAGATTATTCAAATGATTATATACGCTTGTTTTTTTACGCGTAATAATCACTCGACGAATGGACGGGTTTTAAATATGAATGGAACATATTTTAAAACTAAATTACATCGCGATGTTTAATATTATATGTTGAAAAAATAGTTAGATAAAACTTTCTTGCGAATGAAAAAATATGTGTAGTTTTAAAAATGGTAGAAACAGTAATGAAAATATTCGAATATAAAACAAAAGTAATTTACCACTTAACCGCTCAAACCAAATTAAATAGCATAATGTTCTTAATAAATGGACGTACTTAACATAACATTATTAACGATTAAAATATTTTTAAAATATATCTATTATCAAATCAAAAAAATTAAATAATAAAAGGACTATTCATATAACGCCGTTTAGAACAGACTCTGTTCAAGGGCGCTCAGATTCGGGGAAATATTGAAAATATACTTAAACTTCAAACGAAGAATCAAATGGAAAATTGAACTGAAATATACTAGTTTGTTTTATTAATCGTTTATTAATAATTCATTTGGTGTACAATTCAATACACCAAATCAAAAGTTGCAGCTGAGAATTAATCGATAAACCGTTTTTGAAAAACTTAAATTCCTCAAGAGAAAATAATTACGATTTAAGGATGTCGATTGGGTATTTCCAAACGAGTTGTCAATTTACAGTTAATCATTTCGCATATTTAAGCCGTTTTGAAAGTATGGATGAGTCGACGGCCTTTTAAAAACTCGTTTCCGAATTTCCTTGTGACCTGAATTTCCTTTGGCCTTGCGAGCATCCTGTTATAATAGTTGTTTTTCGAATAAAATCCTGTGATAAGACAAATGGGCAACAATTTGAAGTCGGAAAATAATATTATCGAAAGGAAATATTCCAAAAGTAAAAAGATTACTTGATAATGTGTATGCACGATGTCAAGATCCCAATAGTCGCATGGTTGAGAATCAAAATATCATAATACTTCAATTCATTCATAGAATTCAGCATTCACCCACGACAAAATAAGTTCCCGTCCAGTGCGATTTACGCTAGAAGATCGACGATTTTTTCTTTGTTTATTATGAGTGAAATGTCATTTAGTGACAAAGAAGGAACTGCCCAAAGGAACTTTTCCTCCAGCAGCGACACACCTGATAGTGACAAAAATTATAACAAATGTCCGACGTCATGAAAAAAGGACAATGAATTGCAGCGCAGTAAATACACTTACGAAGCAAATTAAGGCCTGGAGTTCAAACATCCTAGCAAGTTGCTAATACTTTCACAGAAAGCTTCGATTGCAGACAAAACTATACTTGGACGAAGTAACCGATCAGTCCGAAGATGTATCGATGTAAGACTGAATAGAGATTCCTTGGAAAATTATTGATTTGATTATTATCGCAGTACAACAAAATTATGCTGAACAGAGATCCCTTTGGAAATTATTGACTCAATTATCACCGCAGTGCCACGAAATTATGCTGAACAGAGATCCCTTTCGAAATTATTGAGTCAATTATCACCGCAGTGCCACAAAATGATGCAGATCCCTTTAAAAAATATTTATTCGATTATCATCGCAGTACTATAAAATGATGCTAAATGGAGATCCCTCTTTGGAAATTATAGACTCGATTATTATTGCAAAACCAAAAAGGTATGTTATTTAAATATCCCAGCAAATTTAATTCTAAGAATAACTGAGGTATAGATATATAACATTCATTGAATTGAATGATAACTGTTTAAATTTATTGTTAATAAATAATGATTGAATAACAATGTGTCGAGTTTTTATGGTCGGTACTTTCACTCTTCTACAATACTGTCTACGCATTAGTGAGTGCATCACAGAAGTGTTTCATTAACTGGAAGACATACTTCTTGGTAAGCCACACCTACTAGTGGCAGATATAAACTGATGATGGTGATGATGATGGAATCTTGCGGATTAATTTCTTCACGTTCTCCGCATTATAATAATTATTGTTAATAACGGTATTTTGAATAGTTCCACGTATGTGTTGTGTTTAGGAGCAATGAATCATTTGTATAAAAAATGGGAAAATATATGCATTATTTAGTTCTACTATTGTATCACATAGCATCACGCCATTTCTCTGTCGGGGTAGGCAGAGAGGAAAGGGTGACAGATTTTCCAATCGCGATACATCTATCGCCTCTTCTACATCCTTACACGTTAACACACAACCTTTTTTCTCTGACTTTTAAATTTGTTTCTCTGACTTTTTACACGCCTTTCACTTACTCGTATACTTGCACTGTATATTTGTTTTGTTAGTATTTCTTCATTCATTCGTTCTACATACCCAAACCATATCAAAGTGCTTTTATTCATCTAACTTAATACATCCGCCTTAAGCTCACAGTCATCCCACATAATTTAACTTATTCGTTATAAATGTCCAAACCATCTCAGTGCTTATATTTATCTGACTTAATATATCAGTCTTAATTTCACAGTCATCTCTTACCACTTTATTATGTATTCTGTCATATATTGTCCCTCCATGTGTTCTTCTCAGTGCACGCATTTCTACAGCATTTATTCGGCACCTTTGAGTATTTTTCCATGTCCATGTTTCGCTCTCATACATAAAAGTTGTGGACTATCATCATCTTAGCAGTTATAATACTGTCTGGTTCGAGTTAGTTTGTTGCCTATCGCTACACGCCTTTCGATATCTCTCGTAACTCCTCCATCATTTAAGAAAATACTACTTTATTAGCAGAATTCCTTAACTTTCTTTAATATTTCATTCCTTACCCGTATATCGCAATTAGTTTTCCTTTCACACTTTTCTTAAAACTTTAAAATAAATGCGTTGTTTAATTAACATCATATTTAGGTGTATTAAAATATTTTATTACGATAAGAGGAGTAACGCACCATAACCAACAGTTAATTTCTAGATGAAAGTGATTCTTTTCATTTCCCAAATCTCTCTTATACATCAAGACACCTTTTTTTATATAAGTCTGCTGCTCATAAAATATAATGCTGACCGCTTTATAAGGCATACGTCTAAAATAATAGACATTCTCTCGCTTCGTCTTGCCAGAAGCGAGGAGATGGACGACAAGAAGTAAGATTAATGCAGGTAACACTTATACCAGATGACCACTCGACCGGAACACCAGCGATGCTGGAAGGGACCACGAAATGTTATGACCAATGTTACAGATGGCTTACTTTTAATATTTTGTTCAATGAAAGTCAAAGACAAGACAAGAAAAGAAAATATAAAAGTACACATTTTATAATTGCTTGGCTTATTAAAAAGTATATAAATCCGCACGGAATGCAATCAGTAGAAAGATAATTTAAGTAAAAGAGATGTTAAACGATGATATAAACAAAAAAGCAGATGATTTTTTAAACATCTGATGAATGCATGAAGAAAGTCTTGGCACGACGTTAGAAACACGTATCGTTAGAAACACGTATCGCAGTAGTAAAATGTAATAGCAAAATAATATTTTGTTTAGTATTCTATTCTGAAGTTCAAGTCACAATGTTCAAGTCAAACCCATAAAGGCATATTACAATATATGGACTTGTATGTAACTATGAAATACACGTTTTTTGCACATGAAGATTAAAGTATATTAATTTTATACATATTTGAAACGTATTTTGTGAGTTAGATCTTCTTAGACGTTCACTAACTATTTTCTAGAATATAGGCACTGATAATACTGCCTCTAATATTTAGACAAATTCTCTAAATCTAAATTATTTCGACCGAATGTTGAATCTCTGGAACCAGTTACCGGATCACCCTCGTTAGCTTCTTTCAAAAGCCGACATTAAAAATATTACAACTCTCTGTAATGACGAATTTTTTTTCATCATAACTCTTATTTTCTTATCGTTTTCTATCTTCTTTCTCTTTTCCCAATCTTTGTTGATATTTGCGAATATTTTTTACTGTTTTATTTAAATGCAAAGTATGTTTATGTTAACTTTTTCTTTCGGCAAATAACTTTTAATCTTTTTACCTAGTAATTGGTACTTATTTGTGTAACTGGTTGGTTTGAAAAGATTGCCATTTGGCAATAAACTTTTTATTTGTATTTTTAACAGACGTGTCTAAAGAAATAAATAAATGCCGTCGAATTAAAAGCTCCGAAGCAAAAAATAATCGCTATATCGACCCTCTGGTTAACGGTGTCAGACAATCAGTTAATAAGTCCTGATATTCAATTGCATGAACGTTACCATCATGAAAAAAAGGCTCCATGTACAAAAGAAATTACATTACAGAATCAACATTTTTATATTTCTTGATATATGTTCTTATAATTCAATTATATAATCAACTGTGTAAGTGATTAACACAACAACGATTTCTATGTCTGAGGCAATAAAATTGCTAAAATGGTTCTTTATTTGATAGCCTTATTCGTGGATTTCACCATCTGACGTGCTTTTATTTGGGCAAGTCAATTTAACGGTTATAAGTCTAAATGAGGTTGAACGCTATTTTACCAATTTAGTAACAAACAATAATTGGCATTGCAGAATTGATATCGATGTATTGTGAGTTATTTTATTTTGATAGCGGAAAAACTGTTTTTTTTTTTCAAAATAAATGCACTTTCCAATTTCGTTTGTACTACACTTTCGTTGTATATAATACATCCTGGCAAGTAATCCCTTTCAACCAACCAGAATTGTGTTAAAGAGGCCTTAAGTTAAAACCAGACTAGAATATACCATCAAGTATATCGGGGTTACATACCATTTTCCTATCGGGGTAAGCAGAGAGGACAGAGTGCCAGACCTTCTTATCTTGACACACATTTTTCACCTTTTCTAAATCCTTCCTCCTTATTATACAATTCTTACGATTTCTCTGACGTTTTACATTTCCTTCTTTCGAAATTCGAAATCATATTTTCCTTGATATTCATGTAACGTCTTCCGCTCACACTTGCAATGTATATTTGTTTTATTAGTCTGTTTTCGTTCATTCGTTTTACATGTCCAAAAAAAATCAGCCTTTAATTCACATTCATCCATTATCACGTCTTTCCGTATTTTGTCAAACATTGTCACCCCATGTATTCTTTCTACGGCATTTATTCGGCTCCGTTATTTTTTTTCCCAAGATCACATTGCTCTAATATTGTTGGATCGAACTGAATTTATGATAATGACAATTATGTGTACTACAGATGTAATAATAACGTGGCATGAGAATTTCAATTTTTTTGCATTTCCAAGACCTGAGCAGTTTTTATACGTTTAGATTTAATCAAATTTGATTTATAATAAAAACAAGTTGACATCAATTCAGTGCCAAAGACGGCAAAATACTTTGTTAGTGCCAATAACGACAAAAGCAAAAAAAACATACAGACCAAGTTTTGCCTTATTAGACCGGCACCTGTATGTTGCCAAAATAAATTGAATATCAACCATCTACATTTATAATAAATAATGAAAAATAAGATTATTATAATCAGCGTGGAAGGTTAACTCGTTTTATATGAGTATACACAACTAAAACGCTCAGCGTGATAAATCATAAAACAATAAAAAAATGTGTAAACGGAGGTACTGGTTGCCAATGAAATGAAGAAACTCCTTGTACGACCAGTTATGGATGTCGTCACCCACCATACATCATCCGAGCTAGACACTTCTGCTAGATCGTCTCAGATACTCGCTTCTTGTTAGAACCTGTATCAACTTCCGATATAACAAATGTGGACAACGAAACTCTTGGAAGATAAAAAATGAGCTCAACTGTTTCGTATGTTGTAGTTAACTTTTTTGTTTAAATTAATTTTGTGTAACCAGTTGAAAACTGTATACATAATTATTTTTTTATTGTTATTTACTAGCCGTTTAGTTAAGTATCTAGTATTCTCTATAGCATTGTATGGAGTGAAAATGTAGACGATGAAAAAAAAGGAAAGAATCACGGTAGATATCTTTATAATAAAATATTGGAGTTGGATGCACCGTATCCTACAGACCCCACAAGGCGCACCAATGTACAATTCAAGAATTGGAGATAACCTACCTACATAATCCTAACGTACTTTAGGCATACTGCTAGAAAGAATGATGAAAGTCTGGAGAAGCTGGTGATCATGGAAATTGTTGGGGGAAAGTGTCAGCAAGAGGAAGGTGTCCTATGAAATAGATGAGTCAAATAAATGAGTTAACAGGAATTGTGTGTTTTAGTATAGAGCCTAATTGTAGTGTAAATGTATAACAATACAATGTTCGATATGGTATTGGAGTTGAATGCTCCGTATCCCACGGAGCGCAAGGCGCACCAACGTACATATTATATAATCCAAGAATTGGAGATATTCTACAGACTCTCGACAACATGCAGAAAAACAATCCTAACGTAATTTGTACATGTTGCTAGAAAGAATGATGCAAGTCTAGAGAAGCTGGTGATCATGGAGACTGTTGAGGGAAGGCGAACAAGAAGTAGGCGTCCTATGAGATGGATGGGTCAAATAAAGGAGTTAACAAGAATTTAGTATTATAGTATTGTAAATGTATTACAATACCAAGTCCAATAAGGTCTCAGAAGGTGACCAGCGGGACTCGAACTTGCATCTCCTCCGCCTGCCGGACGGGTGAGTTCTCCATATAACTACGGCCTTCATAGACCACAACAATGACCCAAACCTGGTATAGTACATTCCAAAGTCGGTATTTCTCACATTAATTTTTCCATATATTTTTTGTGACGCTGGTGTCATAATTATGATACTAGAAGTTGCACATCAACCGGTTTCGCTTAACGAGCATCTACACAATGGTATTTCAGATGAAAATCGATGTCTTGATGTACTCTTAGTAAACAACTTTCCAAGTACATTCAGGTGAAGAACACTTAAAAATAAGAAATATTGTATTGTACAACCAGAATGATGACTGGAACCTTTTTTTTTCAATAAATTGGCTTCCACGAGAGTCGAACCCATAAACTTTAGCTTGGAAGACAGGCATCTTACCAATAAGACAACTGAGGTAAACTCAACTAATGTGTTTATTAATTTTACCTTTGATAACGTCAAGACTTTGGTATACATATAATGTACAGGATCGTTTCTCCGCCTGTGAATCGCGACTCCCAGGGGGGGTCGCGAAATAAAAGCTAACTTACGTATATAAATGCAACATAGCACACTTTGAGAGAAAAACGAACACATATGTTTGAAAAAAATTTGAAGGGGGTCGCGAAGTTTTTATTTTATTTTTTATCTTTTTGATGGTCGCAAAACTAAAAAGGTTGAGAAACAACGTTGTATAAGATTGAATTCAAATAATAAAAATTAACACGGCATATTTTTTCAAAATGTACACTTTGACAGCGACTAAATATACAGCCAGAGGTGAAATATCTACAAGACACAGAAATTAAAACAGGGCGTAACTCTTCAAAATATACATCCGGTTCGCGAGTAAACGCGAATATTTCGCGCACACACATCTGTTCACTGTTTTACAGATTGTCTGCTCGCACAATTAATTACTTCAACGTCGGAAAGTAAGACAAGAGGAAGCTCTTTAATCGGTCTACTATGCCAATCGAGCAATTTACTCATATATATGCGTGAAATTCAGAAGCATAACAAAATGTATCGCTTTTATCGAAACAGAAAGAAAAAACTTTCGAAATTAGCGCTTCGCTATGCTAATGCTCGGTGTTTGATTGCGGCTAAATAAAAAGTGACGAAATAAAAACGAGATTTGGCTCTGACTTTCCGATCGCCACTTTCTCTGGAGTATTATACTCATATCGTCCCCTCTCTCTGTTTAACATCATTCTCCACAATTTTAAATTGTATTTTCAAGTACTAAGGGATGATCACAATCATTATCGAGAGAGTAAAAAAATTAGATATATCTATTTACGTGAGTGCGGTTTCGATGCGTGATTCTATCGTATACGTGTTCTTCTAGGAACATTTATATATTATATTACTATTTTGTTATATATAGGACAACCCGGCGGGTTTATTGGCGTGTGGCAATACCTTGTAACCAACCAGAAAGGTATTTTAGGGGGTCAAAGTGAAAATCATGCAGGTGCTGTTTTTTTAAAACTGTGTACTAACAGAAATTAAACACGTGACCTCCGGGTAGACAAAAGTCTTAGCAACTATGCCACATAAGTTTCCAATTTTATTTGAAATGATTTTAAAAAAAAACATTGATTTTAAAATATGGTTGATTTATAAATGTGTATGCACAATTTTTTTTAAATGCTTTCAATTGCTGACGGTAGCAACATATAATTCAGATATAGAAATTGAAATCGAACCTCCGGGTGAAAGTCAAGTGTCTTAACAATTAGACCACAGTGGTTGTATGTTGTGTACAAAGCACAACCTGGCGGATTTCTTGTCACGTTACCTATATCTTTCGACCGACCAGAAAAATGTAAAAGGAGCCTTGAGTGTAAATAAAATCGGACCTTTTTTTATAAATTGGGTTTCAAGAGAAATCGAACCCAAAACTTTCGAGTAGAAGTCAAGCGTCTTAACTAGGTCACAAAATTCTTCAAAATGTGTCAAGTGATGTAATAAAAGATAAATTAAAAACACTCACCAAATCAAATAAGTTATATTTTCCTAAACATGTTTATTTGATAAGACGAATGGGTGTTTCCTTACCTGTAACAAAAAATATATTTATTTGATAATATGTTTTAAGAAAAAATATCGACCACATATATACAATAAGAAATCGTAAAAAAATTAATTTCTGACCACTACGTCAATAAAATACTCAATTATAATAAAATGACAATTTATACAGCGCCATTTAGAAAGCACACTCTCCTCGAGGGCGGTTTAACAATAATTGAACACACTTTCATTGATATGTTTAAAATATTACAAAGACATATAAGCTAAGTGTAAGGATAGGAAGGGGTGGCTGCAACCATTTCATTAAGTACGAATGGATACTCAGTGAACAAATAAACTGTTAGGTTACAAAGATAAATGTTCTCTCATATCACCCTGGTAGTGCGCGAAAGGAGTTCAAGGTTTAGTGTAATACAATTAAGTTTAACCAGTCGGGTCGATTATTATGTGGCAAAATCTTCTGGCCAACTAAAAATATGTTTAAGAAACCTAAAGTGACACCCAGACAGGAACCCTTTTAAAAAAATATGATAGATACCAATGGAAATATGATAGATACCAATGGAAATCAAACCCGTAAATCTAGGTTTCGAAGACGGACATCTCTTCAACTAGAACACGGAGGAATCTTTTCAAGTCCTCAAATTAATATCCTTGTAAAATTGCTTCATGGTGAAAATTACTTGATTTTGTACAAATCACAAAAAAATTATTTCATTTTACCTAAGATCAATTATATGCATAAATATTTATGTACTCGTACGTAAAATTATTATTTTTTGTATGGGAAGAATAATAACACTAGTTAACATATTTTAACTTTTTGTCTGTAACAGAGATTAAATTAGCTGAATCTTACTAAATCGACCCTGCTGATTATGAAAATCGCAGTGAAAAGTTTGTAACACGTAACATTTTTGTGTGACAGAAGGGTGTTTTAATAAAATAAGTACGTTTTTACGCATTTCAAAAGTCATAATTACAACAATGAAAATAAATAAATTCCTGAAACACTAAATTTAGACACAGAATACAATGTTGTTACATAGGAAAATAAAAAAAACAGAATAAAAAATAATTACCATCAGAAAAATTTACCTTATATTCCATTTTTTTGTTAAAAAATAGCCTTTTTTATAAAGTTGATTAAATTGAATGAAAACTCAAATTAGATAACTTAGAAGCCCCTACATTACAGTAAACAGATTACTAGCAACATTTTTTTGTTAAAATATGAAATACTATAATTTTTTCCTCTTGTACTTTGTGTCACCTTCTCCATAAAAAAACCAACAGTAGTCCCCTATCATATTAGAATCCCACCTTCCTTGATATCATTGTTCCATTCTGTGAATATCCTGATGGAATATTTCCCCTTGTTTATCACTTAGAGCTCCTAAGTTCTCTGGGCAAAAGTCTAGATGGGAATGCGGGAAGTGTATTTTCAGTGACATTCGACATTCTAGATTCTGGTTACTGCAAGAGTTATTGTACAAGCTGTTCTCAATTGTCAGCTTTATTATTACCTAGGAAGCCACTAACAACTCTTCCAAAGGCTTTCCAAGTTTCTAGTTCTTCAACACTTAATTTTTTTTCGAAATTTTCATCTTTCAAAATTTTCAGTTTCAGTCAAAAACTAATTTCAGGTTTTTCTCTTAAAAGGTAGGTGATGGAACATTTTCAAGTTCATATTCGTTATCAGCACACAAAATTTACCTATAATGGCCGTTTTCACCCTTGTTACATAAACCTTGTTAACTAGTGTAATATAACATTTTAAATAAATTTATTATAACTTTTAAAGGTCACTAAACAAAATGGTGTGATCAAACAATGTAAATCAAGGCACGCACTCGCTCACCGTGTTGCATGCACTCAATAATAATAATAATAATTGCCAGTTAGAAAAAATATAAATAAGGAAAAATAATACAAGCAGGGCCGATCCTAGCCGGTAGGCAATCTGAGAAGCCGCTTAGAGCTTACATTACCGCTGTGAGCGTATTACATATTAACATTTTGTATCGAGGGATGATTAACTGAGAAGAATATGAGCTCACCAGATAGCTCTAGTGAGTGTTACCACCATATAGCGAGACTCTGAAACCAGTAAGCGACTGAAAAAACTCTTAATATCAAGTCAGTAATATTGTGTTTCATTCCCGATTTTCCTTTCCTCTTTAACTCCCTTCCTTTTTCCTTTGATATCTCACTTTTATGATTGTTTTTCATATTGATCATAAATTTTGTACAAATTAATAATAATCTAAATATTTTTTGCAACCATGTAACATCCTTTCATTCTTCTATTCAGTTTGGTTGTAAGAGATTACCACCTGACAACAAGCCTGACAGATTGTTATACAATGAAGTGTTAATAAATAAATAGCCAACGTCAGCAATAAAAATCGGAAATTTTCCTCTTACAAGTGATCTGAACGTGCTTCTACAAAAAAATGATATGGCACGAAGATGGTGTGTTTTGAATCGTATTTAGTCTGACCTAGATTGCAGTGCACACGCCATGCACAGGTGGGGTTTTATTGATTCCCCGTTGTGATAATGTGGAATGATCCAGACTGTAAGCCACATCGTGGAGGGGCGTCCAGTAAATTAATTCCCAAAAGAACTGGAGGAGATTCATCCTGAGGCTGTGTCATGGATAAGAAATCTGAACATCCCATTGTGAGAGAGAAACCACACAAAAGTAGAAGAATCTAAACATATTTTGTTATTTTCACACTTTAAGATAACAATTGATTTTTATCCACAGGAAAAAATGTTAGACCATTATGATAATAGAATTTAAAAGTCATGTTTTTTCGAAATGAGTTTTTAGATTGGCGGCATTTCGAACGTTTTCCTAGGAACGGTCTGGAATACAAGTATAATTCTAACGTTGACTGTAACACGCCATCGAAACTTCCTCATTGCAACAATTTTGGTTTCCACGCACTTGGTATCCACACTCATCTAACCGCAAGCAATACCGAGTACTGGGTACACTTATTACGTTCATTACACTAACTACTAACACTTCACGTCACTTCTTGGAAGAGACGATCCAACTACTTCGAGTGGAGAAATCCAACTTTTCACGCTTACTTCAAAGAAATATGTTGATATTCCTCTGCAAGACTTAAGCTAGATTACCACTTGAGAGAGTGCTTACTTGCGCGAACTTTACAACAGTTACAAATTGTCAAAAAAAACTGAAGGCAGAAAACCTAACAATCGGACTTTACACATAGTCAGAAACAATAAATGTTAGCCATGTCCAACTTCGGGCATGCAACGATCAGCTCGTCATCGACCCAAAGACAACAAGTGATCTTTCGGCATGAATACAGTCAAATCGAAATTCTGCCTAAGGATGATGTCTAATTCATTGAGGTTTCGTTAAATTATAGCTTACATGGATTTATAACATACTCGTATATCAATACGCGAATCGTGACCATCAGTATATGTATTAAAAACCATAGAAAATAAAATGCATTTCCTCAAAATTAATTTTTTTCAGTGGTTGCCAAACATACCTGCAAACTGCAGATCCCAATAACAAAGTTGGACTATGTTATGTTGTTGAAAGTGATTAGGCTTACATATGATACTTGTTAGATAGAAGAAAAATGTTTGATCTCATAACATTATTTAAGATTGTAAGATGTATTTCAATAATCTGGAACTAACTCAGCTTTTCATGCTATACGTTCCTTGTAGGCCCACTTGGCTAAATGGTTTGTTCCATAGTGTAGTTAGTGGTTGCAGCTTATTATTTATACAACTCTCACATAACAAGACTGCACAGATAAGGTAGTCAATATGGGCATTGCATGAATGTTCATATGACTTTGGCTACTTACAGGAGAAAAGTGAAGAAATTGTTCTTGCCGGGATGAATTGATTGAATTGTATAAATTTGCATTGTTGCGTTGTTCGGCTTGTACTGTTATCGTGTTTTGTAACACTGCTTACATGTTAATGTTAAATTCGATATGTTTTTTTTATATTTGTATCAAAAACGTCATTTAACTGCTGAAATAAAATGAAAATAAAACATAATTCGTGTAGCGATATGCTTCTCCATGGAAGATGTACTCGTATATGGATGAGTCTATCTGTGTGTCACTTTAACGTTCGTGTTCTTTCGTACTGTGGTAGGGTTAAAGTGACACACAGATAGACTCTTCAGCTGAATCAACGCATTCGGAGTAGCATGATGCACTTTAGAAATGCCTCCTTGAAAGGTGAAAATGGAGCATGTCTCTATTCTGTGTTCGGTTGTCAGCACTCCACACTCGCAAAGGGACAACTGCTTTAGATCCAACTTATGCAAATTGTACATACAAATAGACTGATAGGATTGGACTCGAATGATATACAAAGCTCCATAGCTTGGCTAAAAAGCCGTACATTGCTAAATAAATATGTTTTCTAAAAGTAAATAATTCGTTAGTTCTAACATTCTAAACGCTCCTTGATATTAGAGGGTATCCAATTAGGTATAAAAATAGTAAAGAATATTTATTTATTTAATTGTTTGTTTTAATTCACAATACATGCTTAGCCCAATTAGATTAGAATTTACAATTACAAAAAAAGTAAACATATTTATAAAAAATCAATAGTCCCTTCGATGAGTGCTTTCTAGCGTCCTCAATCTTAGAAGAACATTTTCTTTTACTTTTGATAATGTGATATGAAATACGAATAAGTCAATATCCGAAGCAGTTCCGTTCAAAAGAGTAAAGCCCTTCTAACAGGCATAGCGGCTGGGAGGTCCGTTCTTACGTATGTGATTGAGAACAGTTTCCGGCGCAGTCTAATGTAATTGTTAGGAACATTTAACGCAATTTTTTTAGTAATGTTAGAGAGCTCATAAATCCTCCAGAGAATCTGGCAACGGAGACGAAGATTTCTTCTTATGTTCAAGAAGTTAAGCCGAAGCATGCTCATTAGAAAGCAAAATATATCAAATAAGCATGATATTCTTTACAACTATGGTATAATTATTCAACGACAAAGCAGTCAACTCAAGTGGTTTACTGTAAAGATAATTACAAAGAAAGTCGATCGTTCAAAGAGCACTCAACAGAAATGTCACTTGCTTCGTGCATGAAATTTGTCGTGATTTATATTCGGTGTGTATTTTTTTTTCTTTTCTCACCAAGTTGACGTTTTGATAAATCGTATCGTATCGTGACGGGAATTAGTGTTCCACTGATTGCCTGATGCCAACTTTTAAGGCATACAATTTTGTCGGAATGGCCAAGCAATAATAATTTAGACAAAGAATTGTTATCAAATAATACGACACGAGAGTCGAGTTCTTGTCGAGTAACGTGAATTTACGTAGCTAGTAAAAATAAGCAAATGAAATTATATAATCTACATTTTTAAGGTCAAATACATAATTACATAAATATCATCACGCAGTGTCACATTTGAGGTAGACCGAAAGGACAGACCCCCACACCTTTCCATTCATGCATACAAATCTCTCCTTGTCTACACTTCGACATACACGCTCTTCTGTTCTTATAACCTCCTCCACGTCTCTTTCTTATAACCTCTCTATCAGATAAAAGATTAGCTCTTTCCACTCTTAATTCGGTTTAGATATTCCTCGCTTTTCATTTGATTTAGAATTATACATTTGTTTCATAAGCCTTTTAAACTCATTTTTAATGTGGCGTACTGTGAGTTCCTTGCCTACTATAGTGGTTGTCAACATGAACTGGTCTAATGAGGCCGAAAATAATATTGTCTCCCAGCCATGCCCTTAAACATGTGCGTTTAATGAATTCATGTTTGTTAAGGGGTACCATACAAATTAATGAAAAAAACCATACAAAAAATACGAGATTTAGTTCATTCTACCGTCTAACAAACCACAATATCGTTGTTAATTATGTACTCGTATATAAAAAAAACTAGCGATAAATTCTAAATAAATATGCAAATATCTACTTAACACGCAAAAACAGCACCATGAAACGGCCTTCAAAACCTCCTTGAAATAATTACTGTTGTTATAACTCCACCTGTAAATAGCAGGTACTCATATTATCAAAGCCACGCATGCATGATGCACAACCAGGAACGGGAAACGCGTGTTCGTATGCCCCACTGCAGAGCACTTATTCGGAGTGCATAACACACTTTCGCAGACCAAGAGCTAACTGCAAGAGTGCAAGCGATGGCAAGTGGTCTTTCTGAATTTGCAGAATGGACGTGCTTTCAGGCACGTAGGTGGCAACTGATCGTAATGCATGGTTTTAATTTTATACTCCCTACTTGTAGTGTACTGATTGTCTTTCTCATGTTTAAGTTACATACAAACATACCATCACGCCGTTTCCCTGTTGAGGTAGGTAGACATGAGAGAGCGCCAGACCTTCCTATCGCGAAACACATATTTCGCTTCTTCTACATCTAAACACCTACTTATACAGCTTCAACGATTTCTCTGACTTTGACATTTCCTTCTTTCAAAATATCATACATTTGATCCAACCATGATATCCTTGGTCTTCTTGTATCATGCATTCCACTCACATTTGAATTGTATATTTGTTTTGTAAGTATTTCTTTATTCATTCGTTCCACATGCGCAAACCATTTCAGGGTGCGCTTCTTCATCTTACTCAACACGTCAGCCTTAAGTTTACACTCATTCCTAATCACTTAATTCCGTATTCTGTCACATATTCTCACTCCATATATAATTCTAAGTGCACGCATTTCTACAGCATTTACTCGGCTCTTTTCAATATTGTTCCACTCTCGTACATCAAATTTGATACTAAACTGCTGTTGTAGACTATCATCTTGATATATAATATTTCCATACTACCCAGATCGAGTATATATGTTTAAGTACCTCATTGTGGACTATCATCTTGATATATAATATTTCCATACTAACCAGATCGAGTATATATGTTTAAGTACCTCATTGTGGACTATCATCTTGATATATAATATTTCCATACTAACCAGATCGAGTATATATGTTTAAGTACCTCATTGTGGACTATCATCTTGATTTATAATATTTCCATACTACCCAGATCGAGTATATATGTTTAAGTAACTCATTGTGGACTATCATCTTGATATATAATATTTCCATACTACCCAGATCGAGTATATATGTTTAAGTAACTCATTGTGGACTATCATCTTGATATATAATATTTCCATACTACCCAGATCGAGTATATATGTTTAAGTACCTCATTGTGGACTATCATCTTGATATATAATATTTCCATACTACCCAGATCGAGTATATATGTTTAAGTACCTCATTGTGGACTATCATCTTGATATATAATATTTCCATACTACCCAGATCGAGTATATATGTTTAAGTAACTCATTGTGGACTATCATCTTGATATATAATATTTCCATACTACCCAGATCGAGTATATATGTTTAAGTACCTCATTGTGGACTATCATCTTGATATAAAATATTTCCATACTACCCAGATCGAGTATATATGTTTAAGTACCTCATTGTGGACTATCATCTTGATATATAATATTTCCATACTACCCAGATCGAGTATATATGTTTAAGTAACTCATTGTGGACTATCATCTTGATATATAATATTTCCATACTACCCAGATCGAGTATATATGTTTAAGTACCTCATTGTGGACTATCATCTTGATATATAATATTTCCATACTACCCAGATCGAGTATATATGTTTAAGTACCTCATTGTGGACTATCATCTTGATATATAATATTTCCATACTAACCAGATCGAGTATATATGTTTAAGTACCTCATTGTGGACTATCATCTTGATATATAATATTTCCATACTACCCAGATCGAGTATATATGTTTAAGTACCTCATTGTGGACTATCATCTTGATATATAATATTTCCATACTACCCAGATCGAGTATATATGTTTAAGTACCTCATTGTGGACTATCATCTTGATATATAATATTTCCATACTACCCAGATCGAGTATATATGTTTAAGTACCTCATTGTGGACTATCATCTTGATATATAATATTTCCATACTACCCAGATCGAGTATATATGTTCAAGTACCTCATTGTGGACTATCATCTTGATATATAATATTTCCATACTACCCAGATCGAGTATATATGTTTAAGTACCTCATTGTGGACTGTCATCTTGATATATAATATTTCCATACTACCCAGATCGAGTATATATGTTTAAGTACCTCATTGTGGACTATCATCTTGATATATAAATTTTCCATACTACCCAGATCGAGTATATATGTTTAAGTACCTCATTGTGGACTATCATCTTGATATATAATATTTCCATACTACCCAGATCGAGTATATATGTTTAAGTACCTCATTGTGGACTATCATCTTGATATATAATATTTCCATACTACCCAGATCGAGTATATATGTTTAAGTACCTCATTGTGGACTATCATCTTGATATATAATATTTCCATACTAACCAGATCGAGTATATATGTTTAAGTACCTCATTGTGGACTATCATCTTGATATATAATATTTCCATACTACCCAGATCGAGTATATATGTTTAAGTACCTCATTGTGGACTATCATCTTGATATATAATATTTCCATACTACCCAGATCGAGTATATATGTTTAAGTACCTCATTGTGGACTATCATCTTGATATATAATATTTCCATACTACCCAGATCGAGTATATATGTTTAAGTACCTCATTGTGGACTATCATCTTGATATATAATATTTCCATACTACCCAGATCGAGTATATATGTTTAAGTACCTCATTGTGGACTATCATCTTGATATATAATATTTCCATACTACCCAGATCGAGTATATATGTTTAAGTACCTCATTGTGGACTATCATCTTGATATATAATATTTCCATACTACCCAGATCGAGTATATATGTTTAAGTACCTCATTGTGGGCTATCATCTTGATATATAATATTTCCATACTACCCAGATCGAGTATATACTCGTATGTATAAGTACCACATTGTCTTTGTATCCTGACGCTTTACACCGTTCTATAGCTCGCAAATATCCTATCATCTGAGAAAATACGAGTACTGCCTAAATAGAATAACTCTGCAACATGGAAATGGACAAAGGTACAAAACTCGTTTTGATAAAGCTGTCATTCTTCAAATAGTTTCAGTCAATCTGCAATGTATTGTTTACTTATAACCTACTCGTATATGTCCCAACTGGCAGACGACATGAACAACGACGTTTAACACATTTTATCAATAAAGCTTGCGCATCGAAAGTAAAGAAATCAACGTCTGCCATCTTTGTTGCGGTTCACAGCATATTAAAGGCGGTAAATGTTGGAATAAACGTCTCGATTCGTGCCGAAAAAATATGGAAAACTAACCGTTATGAAGTAATCTTAAAACGGAAAATTATAAAACATAATGATGATTTAAACCATAATTCATGGTCGTTATATGGATTGAACGAATGGAGGTTAGTCAAAAACTATCCGAAGAATTTCGGTGTACTCGTATGTACATTTAAATATCATAGCTATTTACGAATTTGTAGCTATTTTGGAGTACATTTAAATATCAAAGCTATTTACAAATTCTTAGCTACGAGTTTTGAGAGGAGAAGGAAGCATTGCTTTTGAGTATCTTCAAATATCAAAGATACTTATAAATACGCAGCTAATAGCTTTTTCAGAGAGTAACAGGTGAAGACAGCATTGTTTGGAGTGCCTTTAAATATGATAGTTATTTAAAAGTTCGTAACAATTTTGGAATACCTTTAAATGTCATAGCTACTTACAAATTTGTAGCTGCGAGTTTTTTCAGAAAGTGAGAGGTGAAGACAACATTGTTTGGAGTGCCTTGAAATATCATAGCTATTTAAAAAAATGTAGCAACTTTAGATTACCTTTAAATATCATAGCTACTTACAAATTCGAAACTACGAGTTTTTTCAGAGAACCGAAAATGTGATTCTTATAAGTCGAAAAAAGTTTCTTCTTTTTCAAAGTTCCTCTCCTCGTCAGAGGATAGCAATCATCATGGATATCTTGGACAATGAGTTAGTAGCTTTAAACAAAATATATAACTTCACAATTATCGCCAGTTTATCAACCAGGAGACACGTCTTTTCCCCGCACTTCTTCTGCCTTAAAAATTTCCTGCAATATCAGTTGAAGGATAACGTGTATATCATATGTCTCAAGTACTCGAACTTTCTCCTTTTGATGGTGGATAATACTTATCTATCTTTATATTAATATGTATTGCAAGATATCATCAGTCCGGACTTAACTAACCTTTAAGACTATCATGTGGCAATCTTTTCCAACTCACCATAAACAATTTTAAAGAGGTCTTTAATGAAAACTAAACTAGAATCCTTTAAAAAAATCTGGATTCCAACGGGAATCGAATCCGTAACCCATCGTGGCCGCTTTAATTAAAAAAAGGCCTTTTGGACAGCTTTAAATAAATTAACATCACAATACCATATTAGCTCAAATGTTAAACTGGACAACAAATTATATGAATTCGTTTATGATACTAAAATAGGATGTAATCACTCAAATGTGACGTTAATCAATTTCAACTTTGAAAATATCTTAAAAAGATCAATCATCCAGATATTTGATAGCGATTATTGCCTTCAAGATGTCTTTATCCAATGAGTCAAAACATCGTTTTTCCTGCAGGTATGTCATCGCAGACAGAATACTAATTGGATACTGCAGTTAAGAATGGCCACGAACGTGGAACAGTTATCCAGGCTATGTGAGCAGCACCACAATTGACTGAACTGTGTATGATCACACTTTTGTGCATGCACGAAATGTGAAGATCGATGATTGCGTTCGTGCTTAGATAGGGTATTCAGTATTTTTTAATTCTTTTTTTTATTTAATAAATTTTATTATTTACCTTACACGGTTTATTTTTTTTTCTTTTCTTTTTGTAATTTCATTCAATGGACTGTATAACAGTTTGGTTGTACAGTATAACCATGTGGCGATCTCGCCCAACCGATCAGAAAGATGTTCAATATGATTTAAGTGAAAATCAAAATTGAACCCTATTCAAAATAAATTGGATGCTAACGGGTATCAATGCCACAACTTCCGGGTCGGAAGACAGGCGTCATACCAACTAGGCCATGGAAGTCATAATTAATTCATTTTATTCAAAAATATTATTCAATTTATTACTAATTTGTTCAAAATTCATGAACAATATAAAAAAATAGTTGAGATATCCATCAAAGGAATCGATATTGGACAAGAAAGGAAAATCGGGAATGATACAAATAACATTAGTGACTGAGAATAAAGAGATTTTTCAATCGCTTTTCAAACATAGTAAAGATGGAGAAGGTACTCTAACATTGGTTAGAAACTGATTCCAGAGTCACACTGCATGGACAGTAAAGATGGAGAAGTGACTCTAACATTGGTTAGAAACTGATTCCAGAGTCACATTGCATGGACAGTAAAGATGGAGAAGTGACTCTAACATTGGTTAGAAACTGATTCCAGAGTCACACTGCATGGACAGTAAAGATGGAGAAGTGACTCTTACATTAGTTAGAAACTGATTCCAGAGTTACACTGCATAGATAGTAAAGAACGACGGAAAAAGAGAAGAGAGCTTAACTGGGAAAGCCAACAAACGACATCTGCTTGAGTGTACTATAGCGCAATATTTTTGGCGAGATAAAAGTGGGTGGCAGAAAAGTTAAGGATATCACACCATTTTATGCACACGTAATAATGTTGGAATGGAATCAGTTACAAACCAATATAAGACTCGCTCCGTCCTTGGCATGCTTTAAGAAGCGACTGAAAAAACTCTTAATTTCTAGTCAATAAAATAACGTGTTTCATTCCTGATTTTTCTTTTCCTTTCCTCTCCACCATCCCTTCCTTTCCTTTTGATTGATGAAATCTCCCTTTATATGAAAAATAATGTTCGGGTGATTGTCCGTCTTTGTGGGGTTCGTGGGCATACTATATGCTCACGCATGTATTTATGGATTTCGTGAGGATGGGTAGTCATTTGAATGGTTTATGCGACCACGTAACTTGCTTCATTTACTTTTGTCTGGTTGGTTGGAAGAAATTGCCACCTGGCAATAAGCCCGCCCGATTGTATTTACAATAAAAGTGTTAAAATTAAAATAAATAAATGTTAAATATTATTAAAAGGAAAATTAATAAAGCGCCGTTTAGAGAGCAGTTTCTCCTCAAGGACGATCGAACTCAGAACTCGAACCCACTAATATTAACATTAAAAATATTACAAAATAAATATATATAAGTTGAGTGTAAGGATAGAACGAAACCTTCCGATATGTGAAAGTAACACATTCGGCTTTAGGTGAAGTGTTCATATATCATATATTCAAGTTACGACTTTGTAGATCTTCCGATATGTGATCGATGGAAAATTGGTAAGTTTAATCTTACATCTGGTATCAAGTCCGTGTAATGTTGACGTTACTTTCATCCGAAAAAAAAACTTAGATGAATCACTTTGATGCATTGATGTAATAATTAAATGTTTTGAGGTAAACATAGTCTTGTTTAATGAAATATATTATTTCAGCTGTCTACCACTGTGGATCTTCAGTCAACGGTCCGGTCCGTTGGCTGTGGTTCGGGCATGTTAAACAGCGTGCCAACACCCGCACGAGACAGCCCTGCCCTGGCAATCATTAACTTTCACACTCCTTCTGTTTCGGCGAGCAGGTACGTCGCGCATCAGTTGGGAATTGTTGATACAATATATGACTTGAATTCATTTATATATTGTAACATACTCAAACTATTCATTTTTATGCTATCCCTCAACACATCTGAACCGGTGTTGCGCTTATATAGAAGAGCGTGGCCGGAAAACAACATTGTATTCGGCCCCATTGGTTGCGCCTTCTGGGTTTAAAATCACTAGAGTACACACGAAACTCGCAGATTGTCAGTATTGCAAATGACACTTAAGCGTATTTTACATAACACAGTGAAACTTTAAAATCTAAATCCCCCGAAAAAATATTATAATTTGTGACATATATATCTTTCGAAATATGACGTTTACACATGCTAATATACAACAAAAGTAATCAAGAATGCAACTTAAAAAATATAATATCTTTCAACAAACATAACCATCATTCTGTCGTGTAGCTCATGATTGAGCATCGTGACTCCCATGATAGCTTCTGATTACTCCTGTCCATTTATCCCTGCACTCTGCGGTTCGAAGGGCATATGTAAAAGGTAGTCCCGTTGCATCTCTCATTTGGTCAGTCCGACGCAATGGATTCTTCCTCTTGTGCGTCGTCCTTTCACGCTTTCAGTAACCACAAAACTCTCCAAACTGACTGCTTGGCCACGAGCAATGTGCCCAAATAATCGGGAAACTCGCCCAAGACATATTGTCGACGACCGTCGTTGGTTCTAAGTTCTTCAAGAATGGAGGTGTTAGTTCGCCTTGCTGTCAATGGAATTCGTAACATCCTTCCCCAGAACCACATTTCAAATACATCTATTCCACGTATCTAGCTTGCTTCACCAAATATGTTTTCCTAAACATTTGACGCAGAGTCCAAGTCTCTGTGTCAAATGTTTAGAAAAAACATATTTGGTAAGAAAAGCGCAGAAAAATTATCAAAGGAAGACGAACTACAAAGAAATATTTGTAGATCTTCCGATATGGATAGCATCACATTCGGTTTTAGGTGGAGTGTAATCTTTGTGTGTAGTGTTCATATATAACCATAAATGTTGATAAGACTCTCAACAAGGTGTCTCCAAGCGATCTCTAAAGCAGCACACGCCACAAATTTCTCTAACACTTTGTTGTATACAAAATGTTAACTAAAATGAAATCATGAGCAATAAAAAATCAATTCAATTGAAATACTACTCAAGAAAACCAACATTGAGCCAAAATAAAAATCATTAATTAATAATATTGTATAATTGTTGCAATACCAAAATAAAGCCGTTAAAATAACATGATGTTAAGGTTTACTATTGAACATAAAGCGAGCATAAGATGTGCAAAAAAATTGCAAATTGTTGTTAGCAGACTAAGAGATAATAATCCTCAACCATGAGACAACGACCAAAGAGAACTTCCATATCGTCAACCGCAAATATACAAAACAAATTAAAATAAAAAATCTAACGAATCGTATGGTCACATCAGGGCTGTAATAAATATTAAAAGTATTACAGTGAAGCGAGCCTATCCACCTTGCCGAGCCGTGCCGCGCCGCCACCGTCCTGTTCGCATTTCGATGTAACGGTACAGCGGGTGATGGTAAATGGTAATGGTAAGGTAGGTGGTAAGGAAAAGAGCGCTCGCTGGCCGGTACTGCGGGAAACGCGCACCTGTCTTGCACGCCCTCTAAATGGCGCAGAATCTGTGCGGAATGGGTTCAGATAATAAATATTTGGCAAAAGAAATATAAGCGGAAACTCCAGGTTCGATTCCTAGCGAATTCACTTTCGGTTATATGTAGAATCTTATTCGTCATATTCCACAGTGAAAATTTTGGCTAAATAGTTTCGCTTATGCAGACAATATATTGAAGATGACTCTCGTCAAGTCAGACCAGCAAAGTGCTCCGTCCAAAAACTTCACAATATATTTTCAGTGGTATTGAAAAAAATATTTATCGTTCTTCATGATACCCCGTCATATAAGATCAATTCAAAGTAATCAATTTATTCAATGAAGATGCGATCTATTTCGAAAAATTTTGGTCATCAAAATTGCACTTGCGTAAAAGCTTACATAACGTATATATTAGTTTTATATTTAAGGTACTTGATTTATGCGAAAAATTAGCTCAAAGATTATTTTACGTAACATTTTGAGCATGTGAATGTGCTGCTTTTCTAAGAAAGATATACTTGTAGTTCCAAAGTCTATAAGATTTTTGTTTAATTTTGCCTAGATACTGTTTTTTTTGTTTTTTTAAATAATGCATAAAAAGCGGTCTTAAACACAGATATAAAAAATGTCGAAAACCAACATGATTCGATTGCGGGTCTGATTTGCAAATCTAATCGTAATACAGAGGAGACCTTGAAGTGGCAAAACTTTGGGCGAAAGAAAATATTATTCTGGGCTGACATAATATGTTTCTTCTACAGATATTATATCAATATTTATCAAAAATATCACTTCGACTATAGCAAAAACGTTTAACAAATTCATTGCTGAAAACACCCATCTATTCATAATAACTGGGTGTTTCTTTGGGTTAATTAAAAAACAAGTGAGCCCTTACGGTACTGAAAGGGTTTGTAAGGGTTGTATATAAATTAATTATGCTTGGTTTTTTAATTTATTTGAACAGCACAGTAATTATAAAAAAAATTATTCAGCAGTCAATGTGTTAAATAAGATTTCATTTCTAAGACAAGTGTTATCTTCTTGTGTTTTTTATATAGTATTTATCCACAATAGAACATTTAAAATTAGTACAAATTTGTCCCAAATCTAAAACATTTAGCTGAAATATTCACACCCTTACACACATAATTTCAACAACCACATCAAATTTATGTCCAAAAAAATCTCATCACAGTTTTATAGTTGTTTGAGAAATACGAGTATAGTTAACTTGATGAATATGAATTGAGTAGTTATAAAACAATACAATTGTAATCAATTAGTACACATAGCAAAAATTAACTTTTCTCTTTCCTGGCCGGAGCTTAAGTCTCCTCCACGGCGACCTGTCTGACACCACAGACCCAGACCCAGCATCGGTCCGATCCAGTTTAAGCGTTTGCAGGTACAAGTTCTCCCCATGTTGACATCTTCCTACAGGTTTTCGTCGATCTTTCTATTGGTTTTCTTCCACTTGGGTTCGAATCGATAAACATTTATTATTATATTATATTATTTTACAATCTATGTTCTGGCACGCGGACGACATGAAAATTGAAACTACTCAATCTTTATTAGGACTTCTGAGTTTAGCGACTGTCTTACACCATAATTTCTAGCTCAATCTCAGAGAGTTTTTATATCATATAATTTGACGATCTCTGTTCTAGCACGCGGACGACATGAAAATTGAAACGACTCAATATTTATTAGTAGGACTTCTGAGTTTAGCGACTGTCTTATACCAGAATTCCTTACTCAATCTCATAGGGTTTTTGACTACTTCTCATATTCATTGGAGTAGTCGAATGAGTTGTATGATAAGATATACGTATGTAGAAGAGGCGTAAGATGTAAGCCGCGATAGGAAAGTTTGGCACTCACTCTTCTCTGTCTTAACCGACAGGGAAACAGCGTGATGGTATATGCATTCATTCGTATAGTACCCTTCAACATATCTGCGGACATGTTGAAAAACGTGGACGGGAGACAATCGTTATTTTTTGTAAAGAACCATTGGAGAAAACCAGTAACTCACAGTTCAGAGTCGCGCGTTTTGCAAACACTATCTCCCATGGACAGTCAACAACACTTGCACACGTCTAGCGCGTATTAATGTTGGTGCCACCGGGAATCAATCCCGAAACTAACGGGTGGAAGACCACCGTCATATGCCACAGTGGTCGTCACTTAACATATTAAATTTTCACACCAGTGAAAGTGCGCTGAAAATAACTTTACAAATAAACAAAACCCAATAATTATTTAGGCATAACTTCAGGCAATTGTTTATTTTGTATTTCTCTCAAACCAGCACTGCACCAACACTTAAATCATAGCTTCTTCTAGAAATTACACCAGTAACTTCACACACGCTCTGATTTTTAACATGTGAACCAATTCACGGCAAACTGGTCTACATTTCAAATTTACAAACGATTATTCTGATTTTTTCTAAGTTAATTATACATATTGTAAGTTTGAAACTGGTAAAACTGTATATCTGCGTTCCGAATGAGAGTTAACTATGTCGGCTCGTAAATTTTATCTTTTGAGATGATAAAAAGAGCCGCTTCTTTGGCAAGAAATCGATTGGAATATTAACTTCCTAAAGTCCTGAAGACATTTACATAGTAAATGTGGTCACTATATTCTCATTTCGTTGTGGCGACGAGACCCACTTACATGTAGTTTTAATAATTACATTTCTGGATACCGCAATAGGGGACCAAAATGTATGTATTCTATGTTCTACATCTTAGTTGACTACAGAATAATAACAGTACCAAATAGATCATTTATATAGCACTGTTATATCATTAAATATCACCTTACAAGCGATGTTTTTAAATTTATAGAACGCAGCTCATAAACGCCGCTAAATGGCACCAGCAAATTCACCTATAATCTTTGGACAGATATGAGCTGGTTGGTAGGAAGAAATTGATATATAGCAAATAAGTCCTCATATGTATCATGTTTAACCATATTTACAAAAGTATGATTCTTTTTAATTAAAATAAGAATATTTCGCTCAAATAGTGACGTAGGATGTTAACTTATTTAAAGAACCTCGAGGCATTTTTTTAAAAACCCTGCTTGTAATTAGTGGCCTGAAACATAACAAAAGTCCAGCATGTTATAGACATAATCAAGACTTCGCATTCTTCCAATTAAGAATGCAAGAACTCAATCAACCAGAAATAGTTTTAACAGTATAAGGTCCTATGAGACAAGATACAGAAAAAAACTTAACTTTAATAAAAAATATATCATATATACAGTGAAATCTCAATCGATATTTTCTCAAATAATCGTTTTCCCGTATAAGTCGTTTATTTCATCTTGTCCAGAATTAATTACATATAAAACATGTAAACTAGATCGCATTGATTGTTCCTCTGTACATCGTTTGACCAGTATTTTTTTTGTACTATTTTACTCAATAGATCGTGTTTATAAATATTTAAATCATGTTACGTATCAAAGTAGAAATGCTTGTTTTAAACTAGAATAATGGAACTGAACAATGCGTAATAAAATATTAAGGTATGTTACTATTTTTTTCCATATATTCCCGCATTTAACGTAAGGTTCAATAAGTCCTTTCAAAAATGGTTAAATAGAGGTTTCTTTTTTTTTTCTATGTCAAAATGTATGTTTTTTTTTAAATTTCACATGATAATTGCTCGGGAATGGCAGGCGATACACGGGACTTCCAATCTAAATATTATTCATAATATATAAGTAACAGGTGTTATCCTGAGGGGGTCTGGAACAAGAAATGCGGAAATTCTAATCAAATCGCTCCGGCTACAATACACGCAGCCACATCCACTACGGCAGCGACAACCAAGCAACATACAAACCCAATCTGTCATACAAACTAAATGTATTGATATAATTCCATATAACAATACGTAGAACACTAAATAGCCTCTGTAGCCTATTAAGTAAAAAGCTTGTCTCACATCTGAGGAATTCGGTTTAGATAACCGATGATTTCCAAAAAAAATATTGTAATTTATTTTTATCAAACAGTGTTTGATAAAAATAAATTACAATGACTTTAAACCTCCACAACGTTAATGCCTTAACTATAAACAACACAAAAAAAATATTGTTTCTGGCAAGTCATTCTAATTAGGTTTTTTGAAGAAATTTCTAAAAAAACGACGATAAACAAGTCAGTTTGTAATGTAAACAAAAAAAGGGTTATGTAATGCATAGTACTTTTTGCGTTCGCAGTCCTATTATACGATCTACGTTAAAAATGTAATTGTATCTAAATATCAAAACGCGGACATTCATCATTTTTCCTCTGAGTACTTCATATGATAACAATAAAGATGAATTAATAAGTATTGAAAGTGAAAAAACTATTGAACTATTGAAAGTGAAAAAAGTAATACGTAAAATTTTACGAACATATTTCAATATCGTACTTTCGGTGTTATACTGTCACATGTCAAAATATTTCAATAAAAAACTTGATCTGCGTATTTTTAATAAGATATTTTTGATCCTTAAAATGAAACGATGTGAAATCAGTTCCTAATTCATATCAATCAATGATGACCTAGTTGGTAAGGTCGACTTTCACTCGTGAGTTTCGGGTTCGATTCCTGATGGTACCCAATTTAAAAATAGGTTCTAGTTTAGTTTTCACTTGAGACTTGTTAAACACTTTTGTGGTTGGTTGAAAAAGATTGCCGCATAGCAATAAACCCGTTAAGTTGTACTGTTACAATGGAAATAAAATTAAATTTAAGTAATGAGTGAAAAAAATATGAAATTGTAGTTCATACAAAGTTTATTACGGAGCTCAATCGTTCAATTTATCCACCGAAATATGAAAGATATCAATATTGGAATATTCGTTCAACAATGTCATTCCGTGTGCGAGTGGTGACGCTCTTAATAGCTCAGTTCGCGAATACGACACCGAGAACACTCTTTCACAATCTCACGATGGCGTAAATTGTCAGGTACATAAAACAGAAGTTTGTCAATAAATAAGAGGTACGGTATTTTTTCAGCTATCAATTTGTATATATGTATTATATAAACAGGTGCGAAAGTATCTTTTAACGTTTAAGCAGTAATATGACAAGCATACCCATTAATAAATGTGGAATAGAACCATGGACAAAACCATACTATTTGCAATAAAGGAGTCGCAGAAATCTGATTTAGGCTCACTCAACTATCTGGAAGACTGGATACTGGATTTCTCTCGGGTTCCATATGATTGAGCCGCACTCCAATCGATGAACAAGATAATTATAAAGCGCTACCATCAAATGACCAAAAGTAACCACAGAAATTAATGACTAAAAAAATACATGAAAATAAATAAAAATAAAGTTGTCTTTTCACAGTATTGCATTTAAGGTGCGATATGATAACACATTACCGGCTTCTTTGTTGAAAATTTCACCCGAAGCACATATTATAAATAATGTATGTGGTGCGGTGTGGTGTGTTGGCCATCTTACAAAAGAAAGTAAACAAATGCATTTGAAATGTTAATGACGCCCTGTTAAGATCACAATGATAACAGGAGCCAAACAACGAAAGACATTTGAGCAAATTGATTCGGAACAATGAGCTCGTAAATCTAAAAGCAAACACTTTTGGAGTGAAGAAATGATTGGTAAACTCTTACCTGATCTGCTGCTGGTCTTACGGAAACCGTATGCCCAATAATGGAACACAATAGTAAGTAAATGGCTTTCGATGTGGTATTTTTTATATTTACATATTTGGTTTATAATAAATTTTACACAACTGTGCGAAAGTTATATAAATATGACAAATGGTTTTTTCCCAACACTGTAATTTATTATTATATTGTGATACACTTTCATTGTATACAGTGCAATGTAATGCATTTATTGCCATGTGGCAATATATTCTAGCCAACCAGGTAGATGTTAAAGTGCCCTAAGTCAAAACGGTACTGAATTTTATCAATAAAAATCTGGGTTTCAAAGAGAATCAAACCCGTAAAATCCGTGCTGGAAGACAGATGTCTTATCAATTCTCCATTTCACATGATTTTTAATAATAATAAGACAGTTTATATAGCGCCGTTTACAGTAGACCCTCCCTTCTTAAGATTCTATTATATCGTATTACACTTTCCTTGTATACAGTACGAACTGGCGATTTTTTATCATGTGATAATCTCTTCGAACCAATCACAAAGACGTAGAAAAAGTCACAACCCCCGGGCTAGAAGACCCAGCATCTTACTAACGAGAGAACGGCAAACGACTGCCCAACGTTCCCACAGATTATACGACTGAGGAAGATGGAATTCTATTTTGTTAGTTTAAATAAATTGGTTGATGAAATTAAACGTGTATATATATGAAAGTTATACGCAAAAAATAAAAATATAACAGAAGCATATTATTTTATAAAATTGATTTTATTTATTTTAACCAACACGATATTTCCAAGAGTTCGTCCAATTTATTTCCATTCTAACGGTAATATATTAAAACGGTTATGCGTGACGCTCACAGGACGCTAAATTAGTGTAGTCATTTAGAACCCTTTTATAAGATCAGTTCACGCAAGAATCTACATACTCGTATCATTATGATAGAGGAAACTTTAGTACCGGAAGTGCTCAATTAACATAAGATTAAGGAATGTTTAGATTGTTTGTCCCACTTCCTACAAATTACAACGAGTCACTTTATAACTTTAGTTAACTTTCAAATGTTCTGTTGTATTATTATATTTTTAATTATAATATGTTTATTACAAATTTTAAGCTAAATATATCGGAGACCTATAAAATCCATACACGCAGTGGTGACACTTAATCAAAGTCAATATATAAAACAGTCAATAAAAATAAAATTTAATGAGGAGTAAGAAAAAAGAATAAGTTTAGAATGAATCATGAAACAAGCAATACATATTAACGTCTATCTTGAAAAGAAGTCTTGAGAGTGACTAAAGTTAAATAATAAAGTAAACCCGAAAAGGGGTGATGTACAATAAGGAGGTCCAAAACTACCCCACGAGAATTCGGGATGACTTTCGTTTTCCAAACACCAAAATGACATAAAGACAAAATAACTTTTACAAGAAAAGTTAATTTTTTTAACGAAATGCCATGAAGCATTAAATACGCCAAAAGTATTCGGATTTTCATTTTTAAAGTTAACTTTTTTCATTTATTTTCGATCGTTCCGGGATCGTCGTCGAGGATCCCCTCGCCATTCCAATGTAAATTTAATTGAAAATCAAAGCTATGCCGTGGAGTTTTTTTTTAATGAGTGAGCCGTTGTACACCATCAAGCTCACTGGCCACACCACCGTACTAACATACATTTGGTAGTACAGCGGTGGCACACCGAAGAGAGAGGATCGAAGCCCACCGGTATGTTTTTTTTTAAATCATAGGTACCTACCTAGGTTGTTTTTTTTAAATACTAGGCAGAAAAAATTGCTGTGTCGAACCGACGACTTACCGCACGGAAGTTCAATTGTGTTACCGCGCGGCCATGAACCTCTATTTTACATTTTATATAATACACATAACAAATAAAGATATAATGATAACAAAGCAAAAAATTTAATATATACATTTCAATAATCATAAAAAACCATTCCCTTTCCCCTATAATGTTAAATTACTTTACTCAGGTAGACCTGCTGACTGACTAACTAGGAATTTCTATTTTAAGTTGACCAGCTTATCACACGTGTCAATTAAATGCTCTCATCACTGAAAAGATCACAATAAAAATCAAAATCTAGATATAGGTGAGATTTGATCTTTTATAGTTCAAGGATCAAAATAAAAAAAAAAAACAAGATACCACAAACAATAACCACACTCAAATTGGTGTACGATTGTCGGTGTGTTTTAAATGATAAAAATCGATTAAAAAAGACGTCATCCGTGGCCTAAATTATAAGACTAACCGGGGGTTGCGAGTTCGATTTTCAGGGTCGGTGCCCCGATTTTTTACATTTTGGTTTTCACTTGAGGCTTGCTTATCTCATTTTTGGTTGGGTGGAAGAGATTAGCACATGACAATAAACAGATAGGTTGTTTTGTATACAACAAAAGTATAATACAATTAGTGAGGCAAAAAAATACGTATTAGTGCGGCGAAAATAAAATATGTAAATATACTCGTAAGTTCTCAGATGTAAAATAATAGATGTAAAGTTAACTAGGTTAAAATAACTACTCGTTATTTTATTAACTTAATAAACTAACAAACAGAATAGTCTAGTTTTTAATGAATTAGTATTCACATTTGATAAACGTTATATTATTAAAAAAATTCGATAGCGTGATCTACTATACTGTGATCGCTTCTTAAGTGATAAAAAAATCATAATATACGAATTTGAATTTTCAATAAATAAATAGCATTGACGAGACGAACGTGCTCTTTCAATCCCTCCATTTCACTGACTTATAATTTATGATTTTAATACGGTGTAAGCTTCCACTGTCGTGATAAGACTGAGGGATACTTGTTTACTTCAAAAAGGTAAAAACTTGTCAAGTACGAGTCATTAGGATTGCTAAAGAATCATAACGATTTGTTCCCAATACCAGAAATTATTTATGACTCAACCTAATAGACCCTGTTCTGTTTTATCAATCAAAGTAACCAACTGGTTAGGAACACCCTAACTTGGGTGAATAGCCATTAAAAAAGAAAAAAAAATATCTACGTGTGCCCCCTTTAACACGGCCCGGAAAAATAGCATAGTTAATTTGAAAAACGAAAATATTGCCACGACTATCAACAATTGCTCATAACTTTAAATTGGTTTCCCGGCAAAACTGAAATCGGAATGTAAATTATGTTTCCATAGCGGGCGTATATAATATACTTTCACTCGCTAACTTCGCGATACAACTTAGACATGACGCGAACTGTTGAAGACGGGAAAGAAAGATCTATGGAGGTCACACTTGAGGAGCCGGCGGCGACGCTAAGTAATTTCTGTTGACAATGGGTGTAATTGCAACACCAAGAAGTAGTCTCATCTCCATTGTGCATTCTCTATCTACATCGGTTTAATTTGTTGTGTCAACACTGAGCTCTTCACTTCCCACTCGCCAGTTGTGACAGGGTCTGTTGACTATTTGTCGAATCTATTAGTTTGTATTTGTTTAAAATTAACGGGTTAACGGTTGGCACACTAAATATAATGTCCGAGTAGTTCAACTCGTCCGAGTTTAACTTATGAAGCAGAGGAGGGAAATTAACGCACTATATCTTATCCGGAGGTAAACACAGCACTTAACGCTATATAATAAACGCGTAAAGTAACTTCATATTTCTCAGAAATATGTCGTTAGGACAAAACTTTCGTTGCTAAATTCATTCCAAGCGTGCTGAATATATTTTATTATGAAGGCTAATAGTTTAGCGCATTTTTCCGGCCTCATTTGCCCAAATGGCTTAAGTGGTTTTTTGGCGTAATTTTGAAGATGGAACAAAATAAATTGTTTTTCGGTGTTTGGTGTTTTTTTACTACCAAAAAGGAAAAAAAGCGACACAAACAAAAAAAACATGTACAATATAACATATGACGACGATATAGTAAACGAAACGATCGTGTTTCAAATGTGGTTTTAAACAATCCGTAATGGCGATACGACACTCGAAAATTGTCCCACTCGAAGATGGTGTCCGCACTAGTCGATTTTCACTGATGACGACCACATCAAAGATTTGATTGAGAAGAACCGACGTTCTACAACACGCGAGATTGCTGAACTAGTGAAAATATCAAAAATCACCGTTCACAGACATTTGGTACAATTTGGCGTTTAAATTTAGACGAAAAATTCCGGACAACCCAATACTCTTGTATTACCACGCTATATCAAAAATACATATTATTACATCAGTTGAAAATAATAGATTACTCAATAAATGGGTACCAATAGGAATAGAACCCACAACCGAATTGTAAGGCAGGCATTTTACCAAAACGCCACGGAAATTGTCAATCGTTAGTGTTCGTTCGGTTGTATTCCTAAAACGTTCGGTTGTATTCCTGAAATGTTCGGTTGTATTCCTAAAACGTAACAAAAAACGATGAGTAAGAAAATTGTATTGCATTATTATAAAATACGAGTATAAGAAACACTCATATTTGAGGGAAATATAATACTCGTATAATACTAAGCAAAATAATTCATGCATATTGCAATAAATTAAATGAATAATTCTGGGAATCTCCAACACATGCAATAAACACAGAATTATATGTATTTGGGTTAAGGGCACATATTTGGAATGCCATGTTATAAAACCACCGCAAGATAAGTAGGTAACACGCAAGAGACCATTTGAGTCATCGTCAAATTCTTTGACAATCATAATCAATATTTGAAAATGGACGTGATAAGTTGGGTGGAAATGAGCACGTTGAGGTACGAGTAGATTGGACATATTAAACGTATGGGTGATGAAACTGATAAAACACGTTTATAACGCAAGCATAATTGGGAGCCGTGGTACAAGAAGACCGAGGCACGTCCGTGCCATACAGACATACACACCTCCCTAAGGCACGTCCGTGCCATCAAGATAGCTGAGATGAAAATGTTGAGATGGATGTGTGGTGTCACAAGGCTTGACAGGATCCGAAACTCCTACATCCGTGGTAGTCTAGGTGTACGCGACATCTCTGACAAGATTCAAGAGAGCAGGCTGCGATGGTATGGACACGTCAGCAGAAGACCGCCAGAGTATATAGGAAACAGGGCGCAGACACTTAATGTCCCTGGTAAGAGGTCCCGAAGAAGACCCAAGCGCGGGTGGCGCGAGGTGGTTGGGCGGGACATGAGGGACGACGATGTCGCTCCGGAATAGGCACCGGATCGGGCGAAGTGGCGGGGAATTATTAGAGGGCCAGACCCCACCACCATGTGGGAATAATAATGCAAAGGAAGAGAGAGAGGTAAAGGAAGACTGAGAAAACTGTGGTTGGACATATGAACGAAATTATAAAAAAAAAAAAAAAAGATGTATGGATTTTGAGAATGCAGAGAAAACTTGTGATATGAAAGTTTAGCTCTCTGTTACATTTGCCTATCCCAAGAGGGAAATGGTGTGATGGCAATTTGTGTGGAATACATATGTTTAAAAATTGTAAAATAAATAAGTTTATGTATTAACATCTCGACCTAGACCATGGAGATAGTCTTTATTTTATTTGAATTTATTAAAATTAAATACAAGAAGAAGCTGAACTGGTTAAACGTGAGAAATAGACGCTAAATTCACATACAATATTTATTGTATAACATCCTTAAGTGTCCAGGCGTCCAAGTGTCCGATCATGGACTTGCGTAACGCTCAAACATGCTGTTTATTAGACTTCCCAGTTCACCGATCTTCTTTTTGCGTCGTCTTTTACTATCCATGCAGTGAGAATCTGGAACCAGTTACAAATCAATGTTTGACTCACTCCATTATTGGCATGCTTTAAGAAGCGACTGAAAAAACTTTTAATATCCAGTCAGTAACATCACGTGTTTCATTCCCGATTTTTCATTCTTCTACACCGTCCCTTCATTTTCATTTGATTGGAGATATCTCCCGTTTACTTATACCACGAGTATGTATAATATATTATTCATAAATTTCATAAGGATGAATTATCATTTGCATGTTTCTAGTCAGCATGTACTTACTTTATTAACTTTTGTCTAGTTGATTACAAGAGATTGGCGCCTAGCAATAAGTCCGCCAGATTATTTTTACAATGAACTGTTAAATGAATAAATATGATTGTTCTATTTGAATTTATTACATACTTGTCGGGGTAGGCAGAATTAGTGAGCGTCAGACTTTCCTATCGCGACACATATATTTTGCTTCTTCTACATTCATACACCTACGATTGAATATATAATATTAACCCCCAAGTACTTTATACGAATATATCAAAATAACTTTATATAAAAATATATATTTTGTTTTAGACACGAAAAACCGCAAAAATAGTACTCGGCCAACGCGGATACAGTGGTACCTCTCTGAATGCCGTTTCTATGTCATCTCAGCTGGGCGAAAAATGTTATTTCGGATTTCACTTGCCGGTCACAAGTACAGTTTTCTCACATCTAGTAGTGTGCCCAACACGGCATTGCGTCATAGTCCACATTGAAAAATTATTGAGTGACACGACCGCCATTCTGACATTGGCCCGCTTCTGAGAAAAACCTATTATTTTCGCATTAGACCAGTGATTCTTAACCGTTTTAACCCTCCGCCGGAAAGTGAATTCAAATTAACCCGGATATTGAAAACACATACTAAAAAATTAATAAGTTTCTTTGAAAATATTAAATATTCAATTTAGTTAAAAAATTATATTTTTTCACTATTATAGAAATTTGTTTTGTACTCCGAAGTAACACCTCTGATTACTATAGTTGTATTTTATTATATTACTATTTAGTAGTACAACCTAGCTAGTTTATGGGCATATGGCAATCTTTCAACCAGATAGAAAGTTGTTCAACAAGCATTAAGTGATAAGCGGACTGGATTCCCAGTGGTAATCGAACCCGAAACCCCCAGATTGAAGGACAAGCGTCTTATCAACTAGGTCAAGGAGGTCGTGTTATTTTATCACATAGCTCAGTTTTAAACTTTCAAATAATAATACAATGCTAAATTAACTTACGACATTATAATTTGGGATAAAATTAGATAAATGAACGAAGATGAAAAAATATACAATATATAAAATGAACTTCGATAAAACTTCAACAAAAAACAAATTGAGACATTTTTTATTTTCAAATATGTTAAAGGTATTTTCTGGTTGGTTTACATTTACTATATAGGTACATTTATTGACAAAGGATCATTCCATAAATGGACTGTACACAACACAACGGTAGTATAATAAAACAGATAAGATCTACTATTAAACGTTTTCGTTGATAACTATTGTATAACACTTTCGGAATGTACAGTAGCGGCACGTGGCTATCACTTCCACAAAATTAGAAATATGTTAAATTAAAAAGTAACAAGCAAACTGGAACCTTAAATAAAAAAAACATATAGGAACATTTTTTGTTAAAATCATCCGCCATCGATCGGGAATCGAATCCTCAATTATTAGAAGACAATCGAATCCAGGATTAGAAGACAATCGTTTTTTTCCACTTATATGATAAACTGAAATTACAACTGTATTGTATTACACTTTCGTTGTAAACAGTACAACCTGGCATGCTTATTGGCATGTGACAATATCTTCCAACTAACCAGAAAGATGTTAGAGGCCTTAAGTGAAAACCAGGCTGAAATAATAAAAAAAAACTGGGTTTCAAAACGAATTGAACACGCAACCCTTGGGTGGGGAGACAAGCGTCGTATCAACTTGACAACGGAGGTCGTCTTATTATTCAACCGGTTTAGATATTACTACCATCTTCTTAGGACAATAATAGCTCAAATATAATTTATACTATGAATAGTTTTGATCATGACTTTCCACAAAAATTTAAAGATTTAATGATTTTGTTAAAATTTTCAATCATACTCGTAGATAAAAAATCATTTTGTTTTTCGTGAATAAAGGCCGTCAACTCTTATATATAAAGGAGTATACGTCAGTGTCAAGTGATGAAATAAAAAGTTGCCAAGGGAAAAAAACAGATTTACAAATAGAATCTGAAAACATAAATAAAAGGTTGTCGATCTAAAAATAAAGGAGAGTTCCACAGGTTAAGAAACCATACACAAGTCATTACGGCCCGGGCCGCGTTTCGTTCGCAACAACTAACAACCATGCCGATGCGGATTGGGCTGTCAAATGTAATAATGTGTACAAAGGTACATCTTATTGATTCTACAAGGCGTAAGGTCGACTGACGTCAGCATTATGCTGATCATCCGCCATTTTGATTAATGATGCATAGACAACGATGCGATAGACCATAGATAAAATAGGAAAAAGATGATCATTTATATATTTTGAAGAGCAAAATAGATGTTGCGCCTATCGGAATGGATGAACTTGACATGGAATCCATCCATCTTTGTGTCTGTGGAGGAGTGTTACTTTTGCTTTCGTTTTCAATCCAACGGAGGATTCATAAAACAAATGTGGTATGTTTACTTACGAGGCATCTTAAGCTTGACATCGAATATGAGAACTGAATATTGCAAAAACACATAAGTGAAGTATTTTGGAAATGTCTAATCAAGGAAAAAATTTGATAAGTACATTTCGAAACTTTCGCGTTTCTTCGTATAACGTCTTTCGGAGTGTTGTACCGCGTGGTTTGAATTATGATGCCAACGTTTCGAAAACGAAGCAGTTTTCATCCTCAAAGCTTCTTTGTTATCAACATCGTCAAAATTTGATGTGTGCCGCATATCGCTTTGGTATATACTCGTATATGTAGTAGTCTCAAAAGTCACGTGAACGCATGGGTCCATCCCGGTTCACGACTATAAGAGGGCGCGTGGGTCCGTTGCACAACAGAAAAATAAGAGCGCGGCTTTCACAAAGCTTAAAGCGATTAAGTCATTTTTTTTATTTAGTTGTCTCTTCGATTTGATTATGGGGTAACATGCTGATTTAAGGTTAAATCTGTCGTCTTTATCTAAACACTATAAACAGTACGATTTTTGTGAAAGTATCCGAGTTCCTATTGGTTACCATTCTAGGTGAAAAAAGGCGGACGTCAAGGCTGCATTTGTCCCCTGATCTATTCAACATGTGTAGAATGTACACCATAGGAAAAATATTGGACATATGAGAAAGTTATCTTGTCTTAGGAGGGTGTTAATTATTATCAAAGCCTTACTATGTCGCAATCCGTCTTCTACAAGATGGTATTTTCTTACATTATTGAACAGAAGTCACAATCGACAACTTCCAGTCTTTACACTTATAGATCGATTTCGTGTTTTTCCGTAGCAACTATAAGTATTTTATTAATATTTGAATTTATTTTAATAAGATTTACTTTATTATTATTTTTAATATGCATCATAGGCTCGGTTTCCAGTTGAGTCGAAACTTAGTTCAATTAAATCGCCATTGAAGTGAATCGTCTCACCAAATAGCGCTTTATAAGTTCCATTTTACTGTAATTATTTCCACACGAGTTAATTATTTCCATAACGAGTGTACAGGTTCGATTTCTATGGGAAACACAATTTATTTCATAAAGGGTTCTAGTCTGGTTTCCACTTCACGACTCATTAAAATCATTCTGATTAGTTGGAAAAAATTGTCATATAGCAACAAACCCGTCCGGGTGTATTGCAAAAAAACAATTTATATAGCGTCGTTTAGAGAGCAGACTCTCCTCAAAGGCACTCTAATCGGGATTCGAACCCACTATTATTGACAGATTACAAATATTACAAAATAAGTATGTATAAGTTGAGTATTAGGATGTGTAGGTAGTGACTGCGACCATCAGATTAGGTACTTCTCCGCATCTGCATATGTCCAGAAAAACATATTTGGTAAAAAAAACGGCAGAAAACTTACCGAAGAAATACTAACTACAAATAATCTTTGTAGATCTTCCGACATGCGCTAGTAACCATTCGGCTTTAGATGTAGTGTAGTGTATGTTTGAAGTGTTCATAGTATATTATATTACAATCTCTTCTAAGCAACCAGAAACTTGTTTAAGAGGCCTTAAGTAAAAACCAGAGTGGAATCCTTTTTAAAAAACTCAGGCGTCAAGCAGGATTTGAACCCGCGACCTCTGTGGTGGCAGACAGACGTCTTACCAACTAGGTCACGGAGGTCGTAGTGTAATACAATACAATAATACAATACAATCGAAACCATGTCAACAAACTCAATTAATCAACTGATTATTATGGAATCGGTTAATGACCCAAGTCACTCGAAGGGCGCTACCGATTTATAGAATATCTCCGTGTTATTTGAAGTGTCTTAAATTTTTCAGGTTGTACTATAAAACTTAAGTGTTATACAATACAAATATGTCATCTTTCCTCTGTTAAAACTAAGACAAATGTGTGAATGCAATAATATGAATATATTTTTTTAATCCAAAATGTGTACACCGAGGTACGTCTGTTTTACCAATAAAATCGACCCAGCTGATAAGATAAATGTGATAAATAACTACGTATTGTTTAAATGAAGTAAAAAAAAAACAAGTCACACATCACATGAAAATATGTTTTCGGTTTCAACACAGAATAATACTTTTGATTTATCAAACAAACCATCTCCACGCGATAATTTGCGGCCAGCGTGGACTGACCTCGAGAGAACCGCGTCTCCAGCTGATAATCACATTTCAAAAATTCAATATATTCATGAATTATTAACTCCAACAATTAAGAAAATCACTTTGAAATTTAACGGTAAGATTTTATAGTTAACAAAAAATTTACTACCTCCGAGTCTTAGTTGGCAAGACACTTGACTTCCACTCAGGGGTTTCGGGTTCGAATCCCGATGGTTCACAAAAAAAACGATAAAAATGGTATTAGCGGGAATTGAATCCGCAGCCCCTGAGTTGGAAATTCAGTATATTACCAGTTCAGTTCGATCCCACCTCCACCCACACTGTTATGGGGGACAAAATAAGTCCCCATCCAGCGCAATCTACACTAGAAGATCGATTTTTTTTATGAGTGCACCATCACATAGTGACGAAGAAAGAACTGCCCAAAGAGATTCCTTCTCCGGTGGCGAAACACCTGAGCGTGAAAAGAATAGTAGTGACGACGGACTTATGATCCAACAACACGGGAAAAGACTTGCAGCGCATTTTTTTTATTATTAAGTGGATTAAGGTCTGGAGTTCAAACAGCCCAGCAAGTTACCAGTACTTTCACAGAAAATTTCAAATGCAACAAAACCATCCGTTAACGCCACTACATCGGAGTAGCCAATCGGTCCGAAGATGAACCGATGTAAGGCTAAGTGGAGTTCCCTTCGAATAAGTATATTACTAACCAGGCAACGGAGGTCGTCATATATTTTTTTGCATACATACCATCACGCCATTTCCCTGTCGGGATAGGCAGTGAGGACAGAGCGCCTTACTTTCCTAACTTAACACACATCTTTAGCATCATCCAAAGCCATACACCTTCCCGTACAACATCTGCGAGTACTATGACTTTCTACTTTTCCTTATTTCAGAATGTTATTCACTTGATCCAATCATATTTTCCTTAGTCTTCCTCTCATACACCTCCCACTCACGTCTGCATTGTATATATGTTTTGTTAACCTTTCTTCATTAATTCGTTATACAAGCCTAAAACATCTCAACGTACTCTTATTTATCTTACTAAACACATCAGCGATAATTTCAAATTAATCCCTTATCACTTTATTCCATATTTTGTCATACATTATCATTCCATGTATTCTTCTCAATACACGCATCTCTACAGCATTGATTCGGCTCCTCTCAGTCTTTTTCCACGCTCACGTTTTTTTAAATTGTTTTATTTGGCTAATACTGAGCTGGAAGTAAAGCAAAATATAAATATTTATAAGAACAAAGATCATGTTTATTACAAATAAACTTTGTTACAAAAAACCGGATTTTAAAAATAATAAATAGTGGATGAAAATCCTGCGAGACTTGCACCGTGAATAAAAATCTGGTGAGCGGCCAAGTGTTTGCTTTCACAGTTGCCTTCGAGAATATTATTTTGCACATTCATTAATGCGAATTTATATTACAATATATTCTTGCAAAAATGTTTATCGCCCAGGCCAATGAACTCTTTATATTATACTATAATGTAATAAAATCTAATGTGACTGTGTATTAGGGTGTGTTATGTATTTTCCACATTTAGCACAACACTGAATACAAGGGGACAAAAATAGGACGATATCTGTGAATCTACTTAATGATGTGGGCTGTTTTGTGATTGAATCAAAATATTTCCTATTGTTCTGTAGTATACACGTTGTACTGAAACTTTCATGACATGGTTGGCAAGACGCTTTTATACCACGCGAGGGGATCGGGTTCGATTTCCGTTGGTACCTAATAATAACAAGTTCTCAGTCTTTTTTTTACCTAAGGCCTTGAACATAATGTAGTTGATTTGCAAAATTATTGCCGCATCGCAATAAGCTCGCCAGGTTGTACTGTATTAAACGGAAATTTAATACAGTACACTTATTGACATGTCATAATTTCTTCCAACCGATATAATATATGACAATAGGTAGCAGAAAAACTATAATAATTGCCATGCGAAATCTACGGTAAATAATAATAAATAAACTTATTTCTTTTACACAATTTTTTTATCCAAAAATAATTGTATATTACAGATATGTGTACATATGATACATACATACAAGTCATCTCCCTGTAGGGTTGGCAGAGAGAACAGAGCACCATACATTCTTATCTCAACATACATCTTTCGCCTCTATCACATCCATACATCTTCTCACAATTCCTACGATTATTCTGACTACGTTTCCTTCTGTCAAAATATCATTCACTTGATCCAACAATATTTTCTTTGGTCTTCCTTTACCCGCCTTCCACTCAAATTATTTAATATTCTTTAAATAACTATCATTCCTCATGCAATCAAGAGATTACAGCTTGTATATTTTTCGGTAGTCTAAAACAGGTAGATATCCGCTAACAAGACTACAGTACTTAGGGTGTTTGTTCCCTAGGACTTGACAATAAATGACTACAACATATAGAGATCGCCTCGTATCTGGTTCGGTCACGACTCCGAAGAACATGAAGTGCCAGGCTGTGAACCCACCCGGATGAAGGCATTTTATGGCATCTCTGTATTCCTGGTGGAACGTATAAAGTGAAAATGAATAACAATAAAAATTAAATCTTAATGAATTGCTAATACGTTCAGAAATATGATACTCTTATCTGATTAACGTTGTAACATATTACACGTCCGTTGTATACATTACAACCAGACGTATTAAATGCCATGTAGCAACAGCTTTCTTTTCTTAGAAATGTGTTAAAAAAACTTAAGTATAAACCAGATTGAAATCTTTTTTTAAATAAATTGGGTTCCAACGAGAATCCGTATTCGAGAGAAAAGTTGGGTTAACGCCGAGTAAAATAAATTGGGTTTTCGTTCCGACGAGAACTCTAAAAAAATGGGTTTCAACAACCATTGGGTTAGATAGAAGACAGGTGAATTGTCAACTAGCCCACGAAGATCGCTGGAACTTAAAACGAAAAAAATGGAACCTAAACATTCTTCCGAATTGCTAATCATGTTTGATTACACCACGCCATACAGAGACTTGACTAAGAAGTACAGTGTCCCTGCAACAAACTTAAAAAGAAAATATAGTTATAAGATTAAAAAATGACAATACTTTCACACTAAATAAATGAAGAATGTAAGAAACAAAAATACTCCCGACGAGATGATAATTTCATTTTCGCGAAAGCTTTGAGACAGTTTTAAAAATATTTTTATGTAACAAACTTTTACAATGTTACGGCTTTACATTGTAATAAATTTTCTTCAATATTACAAGACAAAGAAATTAAATAGAACAAAATACTCGTTTATCTCAAAATAACTCGTTGATTTGTCTCTTAATTTATGACCCACTAACCCTGTAATTTTGTCACAGACACATTAAGAAGAAAAACGTCATTTCATATTAAACAAAATTATTTATTAGATAAATAAAAATATAGATTGAAATTCATATATTTTTTTTCTTTTTAATAAATTAACAGCCTCATATGTCTGCTGTTTTTTTTTCTAAAGTTGGTTGAGACAGTAAAACTTGAACCCCTTAAGTGAGTGGAATTTGTTTTATTGCTCATAAATCGATAAGTAATGTGATTTCAGAGATTCGTGGTAATATAAACTCGAGTACGGTGATTCTGAAAATGGGAGAATTCATTTTCGACCAAAACTAAAACAATATATTGTAGTTTGAAATTTAGACGACAATATATCAGATACATTTTATTTACTTATTTAACACTCTTCTCCCTGGCTCCATCCCAACTCATAGTCTGCGAAGACTGTTGGGGTCAGTTCTCCTCATCCTCAGGTTCTATGCTCTTCTGTCCCGGACTACGTCCCCCAGGCCGTACCTCTGCATCAGATTATCTGTTTGCACCACCCATGAACTCTTTGGCCTTCCTCTGGTTGTTATTCGAGGAAGATCCATGGAGATTGCAAGGTTCACAATGTGATCGGGTGCTCTGCGTCCAACGTGCCCATACCATCTCAATCGCCTCTCCTCCATCTTGCTGTTGATGTCTGTAACACCTAGGCTTCCACGAATGCGTGAGCTTTTTACTTTGTCTCTTAGGGACACACCAGCTGACCATCTTAGCATGCGCATTTCAGCAGTTTCTAGTTGCCTAGAGTAAGAGTTATACATCGTCCAGCATTCGGAGCCATAGAGGAGTGCGGGTCTAATTACTTATTTAACACTTTCACATAAATATATTTATTTAACACTTTCACATTAATATATCAAGTGAATGTATTACTTTAAATCAATTTCTTCGGTATTCATGACCGTTTCTTAAACTTAATAAATGAAAATTATATTTGAATATTAGTAACAAAAATTGAAACAGAAAATAAATCTCATAAAAATAGAGATAAGAAATGAGCATTCTATACGAGATAGAGACGAGACGAGACGAGACGAGACGAGACGAGGGATATTTTGAGATAAATAATGATTACGAGTATTTAGTTTCTTCTTTAAATGGTGAGGATGAAGCACTGATTTAGCCGTGAGGATGAAGCACTGAAGTGAACCGCAAAACATAATATGTAAAAAATTATGTGTGGTCGGTTGATAGCATTGAAACATATGCCGCAAAAATATATAGAATATAATCTTTTTATAACATGATATTCTACGTAATTTTTATTTTATTTATTTTAAACGGTCAAATGACATAATATTTAGATACAAAAGATTACAAGAAAAACAGTTAAAACAGCAAGACGACCCCGACACATCAACATAATTCTTCTCGGCAAGAACAATTTCTTCGCGTAACTCTTGTAAGTAGTTCAAATTATATGAAAACCCATACAAATCCCAATATGTGTAGTGTTGTTATGCAGGAGTTAATTGTGGAATAAAATATTTTGCCGAGTGGGCGTACAAGTAACGTGTAGCCTGACAAGCTGAGTTATTTCCGGAAATAATGAGCTGACAATTTTAAATAATGTTAGGTCGAATAGTTTTCTTATGTCTGACAAGGTTGTAAGACTTATCACTTCCAACAATAGTCATATATGTTACATCCAATTCATAAAACAAAATAACGATAAGAAGGCTTAAAACCTCCAGATTCTTCTAACCCTACAAAAGAAGCGCTCAGAGCGATAAATTCCAACTGTAAATGGTAAACACGGTCTATCCACTGCCTCTGCATGATCTTATCTCGCAGTACAGCTGTTTATCGACTGTCTCCTCACTAATTCCTTCAATATTGACGTCACCTACCAATAAATCCTAACGTTTCTCTCGAGCCGCTTCCTAGATATGGAAGACACTCGCGAAGATTATTCCGAGATAACGGTGCTTCTCACTTGCCCATAAAACCAGAATCCTGCCAAACTAGTCGATACGAAACTGCCGATGCTGCGTATCCTATCATTATCTGAGTCGGCCGGTCAATTGCTGGAGTCAAAACTTCTATTTCAATTAGACTGGCTATACTCGTATGTTTGTAGATACTTTGATTTACTTAGTCAAATGATCTCATAGCGGTACTGTGACCAAGCGAGCAAACAGAAATAAAAACAAGAAGTAAGTCTAAATGGAACATTCTGTAATTCTAAATGAAACATTATCTAAATGGAACATTTTTTTCTTAATTCTACTTAAAATAGCCGTCTTTAACTTATTATTATTCGATTATTTCTTAGTCTATTAGACATTATAATGCCAGATGTTCTTTCAAGTCACATATTCCCACCGTATTTATTCTACTTTTATCACCCTCTTTCAATATCCGAGTTTCACTTTCATACATCAAAGTTGACACTAACACAAAATTGTATTCAATCATTTTTGTCAGACACTAACTGTGCCTTTTTACCATATTTATTATCTTTTTATCACTCCTTAACAATGCCCTGTCATAACTTCCATATTTCAAGGTTGACATTGACACGCCAATACTCACAATCATTTTTAAATATTTTGCGATTAATTTATTAGTAACTGCACCATTACTGACCTTGTTAACTGCAGCAACACGTCATTCAATACATGTTTCTATCTTACCATCTCTCAAAAATTATCACCCCAGAGAGTTAAATTGTCAATTAATTTGAAAACGAATAATTCTTATTTTCTATTGACGTCTAAAGTTCAAATTGAAAAGTTAAGAAATTTGGTTACTGCATCGATCAGGAAATTCCCATAGTAAATAATTGTGTTCATCCGCTTGCGAAAAAAATCCTATTTCATTACAAGCAAAAAATGCAGCCGCAGTGTACTAACTAGAACCGTGATGGAACATATTGGTAACTTTCTTATGTATAAGAACATGTCTGACAATTAATTTAATTATTCCGTTGGAAAGATATTTGGACAAGTAGAAAAAATGAGTTCATTGACTTTCAAATTGATGCATCAACATTATTTTCTAGTGCATTACGGGGAATGAATTAAAATAAATAATTGATCATTATTACATTTGCATTGATTCGTGATTTTAAGTTTTAATTTTATTCCATTAAGGAAGCATTAAAGCGATCACGAATATATTTGAAATGTCTTGAATGGACGTGATTTTGTGAATTTCGTATTTACGAGAATTATATACGGTTATGACGTTTTCGATTAGAGTAACTAAAATTACATGTCGAGCTTTTGTTTTATGTTGCTTCTTGTAAAAAAACCAAGTAAATGGAGCAAAGTCCTATTTATAAAAAACATATACGAAATAACCAAAAAAATCACATAAAGCCAGCGTTTTACACTAATTTTAATCTCCGGAAACTTATTTAACGGGAAAGGCAAAAATGGAATTCTTAGAAACAGTGGTGTGTATAAACTTTTATGTGCTAACTGTGATAATTTCTATATAGAAAATACAGGAAGATCCTTTGAAAAAAGATTTCGTGAACACAAATCCGCCTTAACAAATCTTCTAATTTATTCTCAAAAGGCTAATCATTATCACCGTGAAAACCATAGTTTTTCTATCGATGATGCCAAATTCTTACATATCAGAAGTAACGGAAATAAATTGAACAGATTAGAGACCCTGGAAATTTCTAAGTCAGTACATCGAGGCGAACATCTGATAAACACATATATCCCAAAAATCTCTCCGCTGCGATCGTCCCATTCCTTCCTCAGCCCTCAGTCCCCAACCCAAATGTCCCCAACCGTTAAAATCGTATATATCGGTACCAGTTCGAACAGAATTCAGTATTGTTTGTGCTCCCCTGAAGATGAGGTGAAAGCCTAGAAACCGGTAGAGTTATACCGTTACTAAAAGTGGAATAAACAGTGTTTGATAAAACAAATTACAACAAAATATAATAAAGTAAATGTATTGAATATATTCCAATGCACAATGACTAATTAAAAAATATCGTAAAAATAAATATTGTAAACATAGAAGAGACTTTACCTCTTCAGACCTGAATTAATTCTAAGGTTTCAAAAAATATTCTTTCTTGTGACTATTATTTACACTAAATGCAACATTATGTCGTATAAGTTTAGATAGATGGCGCCCAAAACGTTCCAAGTCGATTTAAAAACGTTCGAAACGAACAAATGAAGTGTAGGATACTAGAGTATCCTACACATTATTTATTATCATAAAACTGAAATATATCACAAAGTTATTTACAAAGTGCATATGAATTGTGTGTCCATTATAATGGACGACAGGTCTGAAGAGGTTAAAGGAAGACCATGTGAAAATGTTGAAGATGGAAAGTTAATGATTACGACATCGTATTTCCTCAGTACTCTACATTTATATCTGATTTATTTTACATGACAAATATACTATAATATATGTTATATGACAAGTAAATATAATAAACAGGTGAGTTTGTTGACTTTATTTCTTAGGCCACGGCGCAGGAACAATCACACCGATATTTTATAACATTTCGACAAACTTGGGTTTGATATAAATATGCCCATCTTTTTAGTATTTAAAAATTGTGGCCATATATTATTTTGCCGAAAGTCATCAAATCTCACGAGTGGCTGCAGTTCGGATTTGTTGGATTGTTCATGTGTTTATGTAAGCCAGCTGTCTAAGAACAGGCAATGTGCCTAGTGAGACGGGTGATATAGGCAGTTTGTCTTATGTAGGATTTTATTAGCATTTAAATAAGTAAATAAATACATATTATGTGAAAAACAACGTAACTTCAAGTGCACACTCATCAATTACATTAATCTGGGTATCTGTCTGTCTGTTGAGGATGTTGCCTGTATCTTAATGATGACATATGAACATGAAATACTAGAATGATACCTTTTACTAATTGTTTATCATTATTTAATTCATTGGATAAAAAAATCGAATTAACTTGATAAGTTGTGAGAATATGTACCACATCAACCCTTAGCGTGCTGTATTAGTCAAACCTTAGCGTGCTGTATCAGTCAACCTTAGCGTGCCGTATTACTCAAACCTTAGCGTGATGTATCAGTCAACCTTAGCGTGCCGTATTAGTCAAACCTTAGCGTGATGTATCAGTCAAACCTTAGCGTGCGGTATCAATCAAACCTAAGCGTGCTGTATCAGTCAAACCTTGGTGTGCCGTATCAGTTAAACATTTTGGACGTGAGTCTATCAGGAATCAAACCTAATGCGGCGGACTTTCTTAGTGTAAATGCTAACAGTCAAAACGACGCCCACCGATGATTCGTGGAACCATTTGACGTACAATATTACTATTTTTTTACTAATGTAATTTTACATTTTTGCTATTGTAACATGGAAGAGCAGAACTATCACCATCACGACGAAAATGCGCCTAGTTAAGTCTATTATCTTCGCAATATTCATGTATGGCGCGGAGACTTGGACTCTAAGAGCAAGAGAGAGAGACGTAGAATAGATGCATTTGAAATGTGGTGCTAGGGGAGGATGTTACAAATTCCATGGACAGGAAGGTGAACTAACGCATCTATTCTTGAAGAACTGAGAATCACCGACTGATTGTCGACAATATGCCTTCGACGAGTCTTTCAATTCTTTGGGTACATTGTCCGTGGCCAAGGAGACAGTTTGGAGAGGTTTGTGATTACTGGAGGCGTGGAAGGACGACGCACAAGGGGAAGAATTGCAATGCGTTGGACTGACCAAGCGAGAAACGCAACTGGACTACCCATAACAACTGCCCTTCGAACCACGGAGTACAGAGATGGATGGAGAGGAGTCGTCGGAGACTATCATGGGAGTCACGATGCTCAGCCATGAGCTGAATTTTAGCTATCTGATGATGATGAATTTTAGCTATCTGTAAGAAATAATTGACGCTTTTGTGCAGATATTACGTTCGATCATTAAAATTAATTCAATATGCGTGCGTCTGATTTAACGCAACCTTGTACAATTAACTTGACCATGTTTGTTTTTTTTCTAATTTAAACTTTGAACAAGGAAACCATTTTAACCGTATAAATAATTAATGCTGTATCCGTGACATTATAGCATTATCGTGGCACCTCTTGACATTTTACAACCATCGCTCCGGAGTCTTTTGTTAAGAAATTGTATTGCCACTGCATTGGCACATTGCGTTGAAAGGAAAAAG
>OX463860.1:17469328-17571419 GCA_949825065.1 Odontocerum albicorne | reverse complement strand
AAAAAAACGCGCCCGTAGCCCTTTAAATTAGATACGATGGATAATAAATATGCTAGAGATATCTCAAAACAATCAAGGGAAGAAATGTAACATTTAACTAAGTCTAAAAAACTTTGGTGTTGTATATAAGAAATACCTGTATGAGGAAATATAATGGATAATAGTACGAGTATATTTGGGAAACCCGTGGGATGACGGCGTAGTTGTCCGAGTTTGTCTGTAAGTTGGGCTGTGTTATAAATACGCATGTAAGAGAGGTAACGAAATAAGTATTATAGTTGGCTTGGGTGCGCTGTGCTACAACTGTAAGACAAAAGACATTCGTGGCATTGTTAGTAAGACATCTATTTACCAGGACAAGGGTTACATATTCGATTTCCATTGAGACCTAATTTATTAAAAAAATATGTTTCAGTCTAATTTTCCCTTCAGGTCTCTTAAAAATATTCCTGGTTGATTAAAAGATAATGTCACATGGCAAAAAATCATCAGTTTGTACTGTATACAATTCAAGTGTAATAAAATACAACGATTTCTGATTCATTTGGAAGTAATAATTTGCTTTATGTAAATTTAAAATTCACGAATAAAAAAATCTTGGTGTGACAGTGTACTACAAAACAGCTTTGTACAAGTAATCTTATTGAATTTACATATTCATTACCAAAACAACCGATTAAAAAATATATTCAAATAAAATAAAAAAATAAGTAGGGCAGAAAAATAAGCAGAACTACTTAAAGTATAAACAAGTACACGCAATATAATTATTGTCAAAAAAGATGGACAGCAAAATAACTTGATTAGATGGGTATTACAGGGAAAGTAATGTACACGCAATATTTTATGTCTAAAAGAACGGGCAACTCGTAATTAGTAGAAGGAAAAAAACTTTGTGACTCAAAGCACGGTAAAACAATCTATAATCTAAATGTCTTAGGCCCAAATTCATAATGTGATCTAAATACAAAATACTAGTTTCTAACCTCATACGCTGTAAACTTGAATGTGAGGTAATGAAACCACGTATATGATGGATATTGATCACTAATTTCCACAGTAAAAATAGTTAAGATTTAGTATTTAGTGTTAAGGTCGAAACACAAAGTCGAACCTTGGTCTATATTTTAATGTTATATAATAATGTGTTGCAAAGGTATATCGAGAGAGACGTGATGCACAATAACTCGGAGGTCCATAATTACCACATGGAAGTCGCAATGATTTTCGGCTTTCATAAACCAAAAAAATATATATTACTCAGGTCTCAAAATGTTTAACCAAATGCCAAAAAGTCGAAATCATCCAAAGTTTTCGTTGTCTATGTGTTTGAAATGTTAATGATAGATTTCAGCATTATTGATGCGAAAAAAAATTGTAAATGTAAGTTCTCGGGTGTCTACTTATAAATGTGAGTTAATTAGTTAATAATTATATTTTAAACTAAATAAATAAACAAACAATCAAAACTAAGTTTTATAAAAAAAGTTTATTTTCTCTGTCCAACAATTTATTTTCTCTGTCCAAAAAGCAATTTTTTTTAAAGGTTATGTTTTAATGGTTTTCTTATTTATTTTTTTCGGAATAGTTATTTCATATGGTAAGACACATACGAGTAAATAACCCAATGAATTTATCAGAGACAATTTCTAGAATACGAGTAGACTTTCCTAATTACTTAAATACACTCTAAAACATTTTGGTAAAAAAAATTTAGTAATCTTCTAAAAACTTAACATTCATATTTTTTCACTTCAATACATATATTCTTAACATATAAAACACATAGAGAACAAAATGTTCGAATGCCTTGGTTTTTTTACTGCTAAAACTATATAAAAGAATAAATAATGTTGGGTTTTTGGAAGCCGAAAGTCATTCGAGAATTCTTTGGCAACAAACTATTATGTAATTTAAAAATATAAACTGAAATATTAAAAACTATCGACTGATTTACAGTGTACATATTATATACTTTACAAAGTATCTCATTAATTCTAGTGTATTTACATAATTGTCTTAGCTTGAAGTTTTGTCAGCACAATAATAAAAAAGACGCGTGATAACACTAAATCGTGCATTTGTTTAGAGTAATTGATGCATAAGTATTCATAGCAAACTTCGGAATAGAAAATGAGAAGTCTCGGAAAAGTGAACTAAGCACACACGCACCGTTGCGTGTTCACGGAGGTACTACAAGAGAACGACGCGCGCAACGCAGTAGCCGCGGGTTAATTCGAATGCCTAACAAAGAAACGGCTTCGATGGTAAAACAGCTTACGAATGGCAAACAATGGAGCAGCGTCGATAGGTAAAGCTTGCGAATGACAAACAAAACAGCATCAATAAACATTTTAGTTCCCGCACAGAATGAAAGAACTATAGTTTGGCGGAATGAAAGAGAGTTTGAAAGAATCACTATCGTCGTATAGTAATTGTGAGGTGGTCATTAAAAATGTGTATGACAGATGAGTTTGTTACACAATATATTTCTTGGACCGCGTCGCAGGATATCTCTTCTTCCCGTACTTCTGCCGTGAAATTTCCTCGGAACAATCAGTTGAATGATTTCCTGTTTATACATCAGACATGCATACCATCACGCCATTTCCCTGTCGGGGCAAGCAGAGAACAGAGCGTCAGACTTTCCTTTTTCGATACACATCCTTCGCCTATTCCAAATCCATATACCTTCTACAGTATATCTGACAATATAAGTTTCATTCTTTCAGAATACTTGATCCAACCTCACTTTTATTGGTCTCTCACACGCCTTTCATTCACATTTGCACTAGATATATGTTTTGTTAGTCTTTCTTGATTCATTCGTTTCCATGCCCAAACCATATCATATTTTTATGTTCGCATTATATGTCAAAAAACTCGAACTTTCTACATTTGATGGCGGATAATACTTCTCTATCTTTATTCATCCGTATGAAGATGTCATAATTACGGGCTTTGTCAACCCATGATACTTTTAGTATTCTTTGATAACACTCCATTTCAAATGTTTCGGAATCACTTTTGCAGAGATGATCCTAAATTTTTAAAAAGTAACATCGTGCCATTTCCAATCTTACTCTGTTCTCTTAAGACTAGTACCACTGGTCATTCAGATATCCATATTGTTGAACTCGTTCGTTCAACAATTTCCCTATCCATATCAAGAGGTACCCTTGTCTGTACTTTCCTTTTACTGACAATCATATTTTTTTCTGTGACATATTCACTCACATCGCTAATAATTACCCTAAAACTGATAAAAAAAAACTATCGATAAAAATACTGTATAAACGGCAAACAAACGATTTAGATATCAGCTTACAAAAAGCAAACAAATAAAGAGTGTCGATTACGCTAGATAACAAATGGCAAGCAAACAAGCAGTGTCGATAGTCTTAGCTTACGAATGGCAAAAACGTTGTAGCCAAATAAATAGTTTTTTTAAGAACTCCAAACAATGAAGCAGCACTGATATCAATAGTTGACGAATGGTAAATATCGAATTAGCTTTAATTTTAAAACCGTTGCCCTTTTCTTTGTCTTTAATTTGTAAGCAATCGTTATATTCACCAATTTTGGCTGATAATTAACCAGATTATTGGGTTACATCTATATGAACAATTGCTGTCGTGTATGTCGAGCGAAACTGAACTAATTGCATGCTAATTAGATTTCCGTGAGTGTAATGAGTTGAAAATATGTCACTAACCCGATAATTAGATCATTTTAAGAGAAGCAATATCGTGACTGAAAAGTGTTAAATCATATTTTGTATTGTATTGAATTATTTTACATTTTTACAGTAAAAACTGTCGATTTTATTTCCATATGGCAGTTCCTTCCAATCAACAACCCGCATGAGGATGTTTGTAAGACGTCTGTCTCCGAACCTGGGGATTTTGGATTCAATTCTCATTAGATCCATATTTTCACATAAGACTCGTTTACACTCCTTTCTGACTGGTTGAAAGAGATGGTCATATGGCAATAATGGTTTACACTCCTTTCTGACTGGTTGAAAAAGATGGTCATATGGCAATAATGGTTGTAATGTACATAGGTATACAACGAAAGTATAATACAATACAACCAACTAAAAAAACGTTTAAGAAAACTTAAAATTAAATCTGAAAACAACCCTTTTTGAAAAAAAAGGCCCCATTAAAATTCAAATTCAAATCTCCCCAGGCTGGAGGGCACATGTCTTAAATAAGTCTTAAGTGAAAACTAAACTGAAACCATGTTTAAAATCTGGATACCAACGGAAATCAGACAGCGCCCGGCATGGAAGACTGGCGCCATACCATATAGACCACAGAGGTTGCCTGAGGTGGATTTTTCTGATAGGTTGGAAGAGATGATCACATGGCAATTACCCCCCCACCCCCCCCCCAGATTGTACTGTATACGACGAAAGTGTAATACAATACAATTAAATCAACAAATAACCAAAGAATTAAGAGAAAAACTTATAACCAAAAAATATTTTGAGATATTATGTTAGAAGTCATTAATGATGAATCTTGAATCGTTTATATCTTTCAATTAATTAAACTGGACAAAATGCCTTCATTCGAGATTCGAGAAAGTACTACAAACACTTTGTCAATCAAATTTATTGAAAATCATGAAATAAAAAGTTACGTAAAAACTAAATTACTTTTATATTTTAACGACAGTGTACAAAATTCTTCCGTAAAAGTAATTTATAATATAAAATAAGAGAACTGATTGGGTAATTCAATACGAAGATCGCTCGCTCACCAATACCGTTCATTAGTTCGGATTCATTAAATTGAATCGCTCTAGCAATCATCCTAGTTTTTGTCTTCCACAATTGAAGGGGAACTTCAAAAGAAATTAAGGCCACTGAATCTCTTCTCGATTGTAACGGCATATTTAAGTTTTAAAAATCTAAGTTGATTGATGTTTTGTAAAGTTTATAAATTATCTTACGAGTCAAAACAGTAAAGCAATACATAATAAAGAATATAATTCATCGGTTAATTTTTCTATAAATTCGTATGGTACAACTCAATATATCCGAATTAGTGTGACCGGGAGACAATATTGTCTTTAATCTCAATAATCGATTCGGGTTTAGAATTCTGGAGTAGGTACAAAACTAACGAGTATCAACGGGAATCAAACCCGCAACCTCCAAGTTGGAAGATAAGTGTTACCAACTAGGACACAAAGGTCATATACTAACATAATAATCGTATTATCGTATCGCTAGGCAATGAATCAATTACGGCAACTAGACACGATGCAAAAATGGAGTGCATTTTTTAAATATGATAATGTATGCATTTTGTAGACATCGGTTAATATTTTTTATTTCATCTACACGATTGACGAGCTCTGTGGTTTAGTTGGTAAAACGCTTGACTTTCACCAGTGGGTTTAGGGATAGGTTCCCGGTGGTACCTAAAATAATAAGTGTGTTACTAATACTTGCACGCGTCCATTAGGTGTGTTAGTGGTGTCGACACGTACAATGACGAACCACGAATTAAGTGACTACTCCAGTGGTTGTCAACCCGAGGGATCGAATACAATGATGTCTTCCGGCCACGCTCTTCAACATGTCCGAATCACCAATTCGGATATGTTGAACGATTTTATGACGCTAATGAGCTGACTTATGTTAGTAAAAAAGCAAAATGTTTATGATATAATGTTTTATAAAGAAAAAGAGCTATACAAGTAATAGGTATTTGTTTTATTATTGAAATTAATAGCAGCAGTTGCTGAAAACGGACACATTTAGAAAATATAGCGCCAAGAAACAGAATAAATTACATTTGACGCAAGGACGACCTACACAGTTGACATTTAAGATTATATAAAAAAGCCATTCGAAATCAAAAACTAATTGCAATAACTTTACACTGTCTATCGTACGAAGTTTTTTTTTGCGTCTAGTGGAAATAGAATTTCAAGGTAGAAAGATAACATAGTCATGTATGAAAGTATGTGATATATTAGAAATAATGTCTTATGCGTGCAGCCTCGTCCACGGTCAACATCTCTTGATATCTGTCTATCTCTAACTCTTAATGAGTATACTGTATCTAGGCATACCACACTGGCAGACCTTGCTTTGTGGCTGCCAAGGTTCGCAGCATTCTACAAAAATCTTGGCAAGATTCGACAGGGTAGAACTTGTAAATAAATGCAGAAATAATTCTAGATCACGATTTTTAAAAAATGACATATGGTAATAAATAAGCTATAGATGTTGTTTTGTCTCTTGCATACGTACTTTCATGCAATCGATTGAGTGGAAATTTGGTCTTGAAATAAACAAAAGCAAGACCAAAAATACTAATTCATGACCGATTCAATTATCTGACAGGTAGTACTTCGCTTAGATATTTTAAAGAGGTCGACAAATGTATCTACCTAGAGACACGTGTAAATTGTGAAGCAGAGATTCGGAGACGAATTAGTATAACAAAATCTGCAATGACTAAACTTATAAAGATATGGAAAAATCGGTATATATAGTACTTCACAATATAAAAATTCGTCTGGTAAGAACTTTGGTCCTCTCCATAGCACTTTATGGAGTGGAAACATGGACGCTGTGGTAAAAACCAAAAATATATGCTGAGATGTTATCGAGATGTGGTTGGTGCTGGCACCATATGCTTCGCATTCATGAGCTGCAAGTAACATAGCACCAATGCGTCCATTCTCAAGATCTATAGGTCAAAGATAGGCTGACACGAGAGTAGAGGATCCTGCCATACTTCGTGCATATCGCTAGAAGAAACGAGGTCAATTAGGAAGTTGATAATGACTGGAAGTGTTGAGGGATGGCGAGCAATAGGGCGGTCTCTAGCAAGATAGATAGACTAAACTAAAGAGATGACTAGTTCCCCGTCGAGTGCTGCACTCATCACAACTCAGTACAAGGAGTGGTGGAGACGAATCATCCATTCGGTTCCAGGTCATCAGAAAACTACGACCCTTAGGCATGAGCAACACGATAAAGAAGATTGGGAAATCAGTGGTATTAGAAGAATAAGAATTTGAGAGAACGAAAGAAAATGTGAGAAATTCATGCATGCGTGAAAGATGCAGACTGAAGAAAACAGTTGGATTAAATGGAGCAAAATCAGAATAATACTTTTCACGAAACCCACAAATTATATCGAATACACTTAAGAATAAACGAGACAAAAAGTAAGCATTGAATCAGTAACAACATATAAACCATACCCTTCTTGGTCTAATTGGTAAGAGTCTGTCTTCCAGCCCGGGGGTTACGGGTTCAATTCCCATCAATACCTGATTTTTAAAAAATTGGGTTCCAGTTCGGTTTCACTTAAGTGCTCTTTAACAACTTACTGGTTGTTCAAAGAGATTGCCACATGGCAATACAACTGCCAGGCTGCCAATGCAATACAACCTAAACCATGTCAACGAACTTAATGATAAATCACCTCATAAGTCAATCCAGGCTGCCTCTAATTTGTTTGTAACATATCTCAAAAAATGTTATTTTAAGAAGTGTCTTAAAGGCTTCAATGTTATCATGCTTCCCACTCTCTAGAAGTCTATTTTATTCCACTATGGTGTCCTGATTGCCTTAAATTTGAAGCACAAATATGCATTTAAAAAAAGTTACATTATAACATTAAGTTACAGAAACATTTATGTAAGTAATTTTGAAGCAAGTTGACATAACATGAAGAACAAACAAGCTCCAAGAGCTGCGTGGGAAGCTGGAAGCCAGATCAATACTTGAAGACGTACGTAGTCTGAGTGGGTGACAACTAAATAACCATATTGACTATGCGGACGTATGTTGTCTGAATGTTACGGTAAAAAAACTGTGCTAACGTCAGCGATCACAAAATTCGTGTTTGAGTTAAACATAACAACCTTGCATACAAACCATCATGTCGTTTCCCTGCTTGGGTAAGCAAAGAACAGAGCGCCAGACTTCCATATCTCGACACACATCTTTCGCCTCTTCCACGCGCATACTGCTTCTACGATTTCTCTTATTTCTTACTTTTCCTTCTTTGAAAATACAATTTACTTGATCCAAGAGTGCCTATATACTCGTACTTTGTTCAGTCCTCCTCTCACACGCCTTCCATTCCATTTGCACTTTATATCTGTTTGTTAGTCTTTCTTCATTCAATTATCCTACGTGCCCAAATCATTTCAGTATGCTCTTCTTCATCTTACTCAATACATCAGCGTAAAGTTCACATTCATCTCTTATCACTTAATTCCGTATTTTCTCATATATTATCGCCCCATGCATAGTTCCGAGTACACGCATTTCTACAGCATCAATTTATCTCTTCCAGCATTACAAAATATGATTATATTCGAAAAAGTTATATTATTGTAAATAAACACAAGAACTTGCCATTTGTATAGTTTACAATTTTTTTTCTAAATAAATAAACGTAGAAAGTGGAACCGGTACTATGTTATTATATACATATTTAAATTAAAATATGTTGAAAAATTGCACCAGTTTTGATTCAATATCTTGTAGATATTCAAGCCGGTTTGAGAGTGTTAAGAATTTGATTCAAAGTGAAATTTGTATTACTCCATTATATAAAACACATTAATTTCAAATTCTTGGAATTAAACAAAACATATGTAGAAGCTATTGCGTAATGTAAGTATTCCAACATATGATATCAAAGTAAAACAAGTCGGCAATTGGAAGGTAGGTGGTACTTGGAATATTAGATAAGGTAGTTTATTTTTTAAACATAACATTTGTTTTGTACGTTTCCACATAAGATTAGTGCGGATAGGATGAACAAGAAAATATATATATGACTGAACGAAGAGGAACAAGGAAAAGAGGACGTCCGAGAGTCGCATGGAAGTGGCCATTCAAATAACTATTGAAATAGGGTAAGGTGGAAAGTATGAAGAATATAAGAAGTTGTATGAGACGAACTATGGATGTGGTAGACGCGATGGTTATCTGTAAGGGCCGGAATGTGTGGCGCTCGATCCTCTCCGTCTCTCCCGTAAGGGACATAGCGTGATGGGATAGAATATAAGTATAGTAGATGTAACAATTAAGAAGTATTTAGTAACTTTTCAACTAGTACTTCTAATAAAGCATAAGTCTAGCAAATAGAATAAGAAAAGTACATTTATGAAAGCAAAAGCGATATAATGAACAAAAAAATATGAGAAAATATTAGTTTTTAAAAGCATTTAAAAGACTTAGATTTTATTAAAGCCTGTACAGTCTGGATAAAATTGGCGGATCGTAGTTTGGGAAGCACTGTTTTAGAGCTTTATTGTTATTCGGACCTGAGATTCAAACGAGATGAAAGTAAATCATTGAAGCATGAAATACAGGTCGACTGGAGCAATGTCAGTAGCTGAGAACATATGTAAGTATTTCTGCTGTTCTCCGAGTTAGTGTCGTTACAAAACTACTGTTAGGCAACTCTCCGAAATTGTGGCCGTATACGAGAAAATATTTGTAAAAGTTCGATGTCGTTACGAAGGAGACTAACCGAGTAGAAAGATTGACCCAGATTCTAGATAGATATTCGGTTCCTATACTCGTAAACTCGCTGGCCGTTGGACAGTTGTTGATCGTAAATTCGCAACGATTCTTGGTGTATAAAATATGTATTTCTAATAAAATTTGGGTTCCATTTTACATGTCCATGTTAGAAAACTTCCACAAACACGGTTATAATGTTATAAATATAACATTCATAATGATTATTTAAGGTCAATCTCATTTTCATCGAATAAATTGATTGTGCCGAACCATAAAAATGTATATGGGTTTTTCTTACGTGATATATTTGATATATAACGAATCGATAACCAAATTAATTGACATAAGATGTGATTTTAAAATGTATTCACAAAAAGTTTCAAAATTTAAATATCCATAGCAAAAAAAAAGTGAAAAGCGAATATTTCCTTCACGGATTACGGGTTAGGAACAACGACACTAATAATCTGTCTTTTGGCAAATGGACACATCCTTGAACTTAAGTGGCTCAATACGCGTTACTGCGTGAAAGCGTGGACCTTGTCAGAATCATTCGCTCTAAAGGTGAGACGTTATTAATGTAGGTTTACTGCAGGATGCTGAGAATTTCATGGGCATAGTTTTACTCTCAGTTCTTATGTTAATGAGGGTTCTTAAGTTGCTTTCAAGATATATAGATGATAGGTTTGCAAGCGCTAAAGTCCAACTGATGTTTCCAACTTACAGTAAAACGATTTAATTTGATTCTAAGTAAAATAAACTTTAATGAGAGTATTTTATTACAATATAAATATATGTGATTGTGCTGTGTTACATGGCATCCTAGTGAATTTCAGAAAAGTTATTATTTCTAGCACTAACTTTGTTTTTATTACTTACATAACAATATGTATTATTATTGATAACCTTACAATTATAATAAACGATCAAAGCAATCATTCCATTCGTAATCGTTATAATTTAAAATATAAACATAAATAATGATGAGCAACTGTAACAATGTTTCACACAGCTGTCGTTCAGCGATTCTACGTAAATTCCTTAGATTATTTCATCAACGCAACGAGTACTCCCAGTGCTCGCATTCCTGTGGAAAAATGGCGGCTGTAACAAAGGACCGGCACACTGACGAGGTCGTTTCGAAGGTTTTGAAGCGGTATACTGTAGATTATCAAGATGTACTTGAATTACAATTATCAGGTGCTATTGAAGATGTACAAGAACAATCGAAGGTAAGGATGGACGATAAAAAATGTCTGGATGTGCAAACGGCAGGTTGAAGAAACACGCGAATTATCGCTGGTACTATAGTTCGAACTCTCATTTGTTTTCAAATGAAGTAGATATTACATATTTTTTAATTATTCTCCACATCATACGAATTTATCCTGTTACATTGTGTGGGTCTGATAAATTATTATGTTATTCATATGGGAGTACCAAAAAGGATTCTTCTCATACTATAAGGCGGTGTTGAGAATACTCGTACATCCACTGTGTCATTCAATTGGTTTAGCCATTAAATATATTCTGTAAGTTGGTACATGGAACAGAGAATGCTTTTTTGGTTGGTTATTTTTGTTTGGCTTGGTACTCTTCAATATATTCGAATAAGTGTTTTGGACATACTGAACAGCATGGCCAGGAGACAGTGTTGTCTTTGGCTCCGTAATCGTGCCTTTGGATTTAGCACCTCTGAAGTAGTTCGCTACTTGCGAGTCAATGAACGTGTTGGCAACACTAACGCTCGACGCGAACGAACCAGACGAACTCTTACCGGAATATTATTATTTGTGTACTATCGCGAATCGAACCCAAAATCCACGGGTGGAAATCAAGAATTGTATCACTAAACTACAGACTGCACGGTTGTAATTATCGGAAATACACAAAGAAGGTGCCTCGTAGCAAATTGTATTTTTTTCCTTCTTATAAATAAATCGCATCCAATCAGTAAGCACTAATATAGCTTCATTGAAAATAACAAAAAAAAACTTTTTTAATTAACTTAATAGAGAATTCTCCATAAATGTATAAAAGATCGTCTATTTTACAAAGTATTATATGTTTATATTGACGCTGTTTTCATTTACGCGCTGTTCCAATTACACCATATAAATGAAACCAATTAACCATATAAATTACAACTCGTATTTTCTTTGAGGAAAAGGTAGCTGGGTCTGAGATGAGCTTCTACGAGTAAAAACTCATTATTTTTTCTACAAAACGATTGTTTATCTTTATCTTAACAGGTTAGATTCAATATAACAAAGAATCAAGATCAAAACAATAATCCATTCCGCATGATGAAGAATAACGCAATACGATTTCAAGTTTACTGCTCCTTTATGATAGACGAGTCTAGGCTCATAGCAAAAAGCCAAGATTAAAATTTTGTTCCACTTAACATTATGCAATAAGAAATGCTCTCTTTTGTATAAAATTATTTATTTTTTGTAATTTGTTTTATCAAAAACGGTATATTCTACTTTATGTAACGGTATAACAAGTCTTGTTTGTGCTCCCCTGATGATGAGGTGAAAACCTCATAACCGGTAGGGTGATACCGTTACATCAAGTGGAATAAACAGTGATTGATAAAACAAATTACAATGTTTTGAAACCACAATGTTAAAGCCTTAACTATAAATAATATAATTATTTATTTTATCAACATAGGTCAGACTCAATATCATAAAGAAACAAGATCAAAACCATGATGATCCTATTTATATTATGATGACTAAAGGAATACGATTTGAGGTGCAGAACGGTCGGGTTCAGTATAACAAAAAATCTAATTCAAAACCATGGTGACACATATTATACGATTTGATGTATAGAGCTGTCAGGCTCAATATATAAAGTATAAAAATAAAAAAATATGGTGATTTACTTCATATTATACGATTTGATCTATAGAACTCAGGCTCAATATAATAAAGAATCGAAATCAAAACCATGGTGATCCACTTCATATTATACGGTTTGATGTATTAAAATCTCAGGTTCAATATAATAAAGAATCAAAACCATGATGATCCACTTCATATTATACGATCTGATGTATAGAACTATAGGGTTCAATATAACAAAAAAATCAAGATGAAAACCATGTTGATCCACTTCATATTATACGATTTGATGTATAAAAATGTCAGAAACAATATAACAAGGAATCAGAATCAGAATAATGATGATCCACTTCATATTATGATGTATGTAATACGATTTGAAGTAAATAATTACGTATTATGTTAGCTTCATCTGATAGATCAGTCTAGAGAGCAAAGATTTAAAATTTATCCACACGACATAATGCATAACGCTATTTTTAGACAGAACAAAGAGATATACTATAGATCAAACGGATGATTAACTTTTAAATAGGTTATTGTCATGGGGCAATCTCTTCCAACAAACGGTAAGGTGTTAAACAAGTCTTTACTGAATATCTGGCCGGAACCCTTTTGATAATTATTACTTTTCCAAGAAAATAGATCAAGTTTCCCTTCGAATCTCGTCATTTTATTGAGCAGAAAGATAAATAACACTTAATTACTAAAAAAAAACAAGATCAAAATGACGATATATTTTCGTAGGTCTACAATCAATAGCATTTAATCCAAATGAGTCGTTCAGCTGAAATATTCGTATGTTACATTCATTGATAAATTTTATCGAGTGTTGTACACAACGTTGATGGACTTACCTCAGAACCCATGGGATTGATCAGCACCAGTACTTCATCCAGATCTGGTCGATGCGCGCGCACCTCCCCGCTGACCTCTCTTCCGTTGAAGGTGAGGTACACCTTCTGTCCAGGTGCCAACACCAATCCAGAAGTCCCACCGAACCCTGGACCCACTAATTCATGGGCTGCGTACTCCCTGCTCGCCCTTTTCCCATTTATCCCAGTTTTAGCGTCAAACCTCACGGAATATCTGGTGTTTGGAGTTAAGTTTATACAATTATTGTTCTCAGGAAAGGTTGCCGGGGTCTTCACGGCGTGTATTACCCCGCAATAATACATTCCATCTTCTCCGGGCGCGACGACCCTGGTTCCAATGATGGACCTCTTTGCTATTCGCCTTCCTGTAGACATTGTTGATATTAAATAAGATAATACCAAAATAACACGGAAACACCAGTCAAATGAACATAACAAATTTAACGTTTAGAACAAGTTTCAGGGATACTAACAATCTCAAACGAGTTTATGTTAAAAACTTTCAATTAAAAAACTCAAAACAAATTAACACATACACTTAAAATCTAAACAATCCACGGTTTGTTTTAGTAAAAATAAGTCACTTTTTATATTAATTCACAAATATTATTGCGTTTTTTTTGTGTTGTATATTTTTTTCACAAAACTACGTCTATATAATACAACCTGTACACTGAAAGTTGGCTGAAAACTTCGCAAAGGGGTAGTAAATTTGTTTGGGTTATATTCACCCGTAAATCGCGTTCGCATACAACATTTGGACACACATCATGATTATACTTTTTACAACACGCATTTACGATAAACATAATAAATTCACTATTATATCGATTGCGGGACACAACTACTAAAAAAATCACGAACAAAGAAAGCGACTTTTTATCAATATCCGACCGAGCACAACGTAACCTCCACTCTCAAGAGACAAAAGATAACTGATTTGAAAACAGGAACTGCAACCTAGACCGGCCGGCGAATGCGAAACCGCTTGGGTATTACGTTACGTGAAACGAAATACTCAAATATTTTGTCTTCTTCTATTGTAGGCGGCATGGCATGTAGTGTCTTTGTCTTATCACGCACGCCGTTCACGCTTGTTTTGGTACTCAGCTGTTCGAGTTTGTATGAAATAGAAACAATGTCTTATGGTAATAGACAAGGATAAAAGTTGCATTTTCATCAGTAATAAAAGACGCACGTTCAACCAATTATTAAAATGATTTAAAAAATATATATTTAACATTCTTAATTAAATTTTATTTTCTATGCAAGTAAATCTGTAAGAAAACTGTTGCATTTTTATTTATTACGTTTTCGCTCTTACTTGGTCATTTATGAATACTTATATTAAATGTATCACTTCTAAAACCAGTAAAATTGAAAACTAATCGAGTTTTCATCCAATAACATTGATTGTTTCTTGATCCGCTGATACTAAAAATAATTGGACGCAAGTCTCAAGGAAAAATAGATAAAACCGCATCGCGTGATATTTTTTTATTTTTTATTTAATAAAATATTTAACATTTGTGGCAGCATCGTAATAGTTACGAATAAAATGTTTAAATACTGACAGTAATTATTAAAGCTGTCGAAAATGCGTCGTATCCTATAAAGAACTTTAAATTATTACTTTTTTCTCTAATATCAAAACATATCTACCTTCATGACAGAGAATTACATATATATTGCTTGATTTATTATTATTAAAAGAACCATCGTGTAAATTGTAATTTTGGTTATTTTTCTTAAAGTTTCAGTACAATTTTCTTTCACAATTTCTACAGAAATAATTTTCATACAAAAATTATCTAACAAATTTTTTTGTGACGTGTGTCTTTTACATGCCGGCCGGCGCCATCTTGTACAGCTGACAGATATCAACAACACCATGTGACCTCATACCAGCGACAGGATTGGTCGCCGGTACCGTGACCCACTTTTCATACATTTGCTCTACTCTGTACGGTGTATGGACCGAACCGTACAAAAGCAGTAAAATAAGTTAGAGTACCTCACCAAAAAATTGAAGCATTTTTGTGTACACAGTATATTTTTTCGCAATTGTTTATATTTTTTGTATGAAGGGTTTTAAAACTATTTTATAGGTGGTTTTGGACCTTTGTTTATATCAGCTGAATGCAAGTCCAAGCAATATGGCCCCGGTTCAAAAAGACTAGAGTCATAAAATTATTTATTGCACACATTAAAATTATTATGTAAGACTTTCTTGCTAAGTGATACGTTATGCTGTGACACAGTTCTTGGAATAAAAACGGGGAATTTTAGTGTTTGGTTTGAGCGGGAAATTCGCCTGTTGATATTAACAGTAACATTCATTTTTTTTTTAATTTTAACTGACTGATATTGCAGCATGATAAAGAAATTATTTTTATTGAACTAATATCAATTATATACTGAGCTCATTTCGAACGTATTTATTTTACTCTTGGGGGAATCCCAGATATTTAAATTTGTTCAGTTTAATTTTAATGTTTTCATGAAAGTTTTTTATTTGTGTATTTCAGTACTATTTGAACAGAATTTCGTCGTCAATTTTTCATCATTCATTATTTTAAGGTAGGCGAAGCCACTTAAATAGCCTTCACCAGTTGCACTACATTTTCTTTCAGTCCAAATGATATCCTAATGTTTGTTATATCCTATTATAAATTGTTTGTAGTAATGCACCTTCAAAGCATATTTTAATAGGATCCAGAACATTGTCAATTAATTTATTATTGAGAAACTGATAAAAAATTGATTTTAAGAATACTTAAATATTACTTGAAAATGTAAAACAATATTATTTGACTATGTGAAATAACTTGCCAGTAACGCCATCTGTCCGGGGCGTACTATATATAAAATGAACGACTCGATGTCTACCTCTGGGTATGTTCGCGTACATCTGCAACTGTGTTATGGCTCGATACGTAGCATTTTCGCCAGAGGGCTAAGGGACGCTGAAAAACCTATTTCAGTTATATTTTCATGATAGTATGGGCACATTTATAATTATTAAAATCACACCTCTTAAAAAAGTTCTTGGCCGAAATAGAATATCTATTAAATTTTAAATATTCATACCCAAAAATAGAGAAAGGTTTACGTTTTTCGAAAAATGTTTTTAATATGAACAGGGTTCTTTTATTATTTTATTTATTTGGCATTTGAATACAAAATACATCTGGCAGATTTATTGCATTGAACTAATATCTTCCAGCCAGCTATGGTTTCAAAATTATTATAGGTATCCATGAAAGCCTCTTTAACGTTTGCATAAAAACAATATTAAAAGGTAAGACAAATCAAGGAACGTGGATATTAGGTTGAGTATTGTAAGCAAGTTAAGAATGAGGAATATTTTGAAATAATTAATGGTTCTTTAGTTTTTTCTGAAATATCGATAAGGATTAAATCACATCTGATTAAAATAGGAAATTCGTTTCAAAGTCGAGCCGAATGAAACGCAAAAAAATGTATCATATAATGATGTGTGATGCGTTGATATACAATAGAATCTACGGCCACTAGATCAAGGGACAGTCCATGTTCAGAAAAAAATGTTATGGCAACGACTATCCAGGGACTGTGGATGGCCTCGAGGTTTTCCATTCAGTTCTATCGAACTTCTCATTCTGCCTCATTATTATGACAATTCGTATACATGCGTAAGCATTCATTTACTGCAGAATTACCGGCGCCAATGTTATGGTAAAAATATAAGTAATTATCTTGTGATTACACCGCCCCGCGTGTTGAAACTTGTCGATTTTCCATTCGCTATCAGAACGCCTTTCCAGAGTTCTCAGAACACCGCCATATTGATGTCTGGATTGTTCCATCAGTGTAATATAAACAGTTCTCCATCCTGCCAACTCAATCCACTGATCAGTTTAGATCTAGTTCTCAGAACACCGCCATGTTGATGTCTGGATTGTTCCATCAGTGTAATATAAACAGTTCTCCATCCTGCCAAGTCAATCCACTGATCAGTTTAGACCTAGTTCTCAGAACACCGCCATGTTGATGTCTGGATTGTTCCATCAGTGTAATATGAACAGTTCTCCATCCTGCCAAGTCAATCCACTGATCAGTTTAGACCTAGTTCTCAGAACACCGCCATGTTGATGTCTGGATTGTTCCATCAGTGTAATATAAACAGTTCTCCATCCTGCCAAGTCAATCCACTGATCAGTTTAGACCTAGTTCTCAGAACACCGCCATGTTGATGTCTGGATTGTTCCATCAGTGTAATATGAACAGTTCTCCATCCTGCCAAGTCAATCCACTGATCAGTTTAGACCTAGTTCTCAGAACACCGCCATGTTGATGTCTGGATTGTTCCATCAGTGTAATATAAACAGTTCTCCATCCTGCCAAGTCAATCCACTGATCAGTTTAGACCTAGTTCTCAGAACACCGCCATGTTGATGTCTGGATTGTTCCATCAGTGTAATATGAACAGTTCTCCATCCTGCCAAGTCAATCCACTGATCAGTTTAGACCTAGTTCTCAGAACACCGCCATGTTGATGTCTGGATTGTTCCATCAGTGTAATATAAACAGTTCTCCATCCTGCCAAGTCAATCCACTGATCAGTTTAGACCTAGTTCTCAGAACACCGCCATGTTGATGTCTGGATTGTTCCATCAGTGTAATATGAACAGTTCTCCATCCTGCCAAGTCAATCCACTGATCAATTTAGACCTAGTTCTCAGAACACCGCCATGTTGATGTCTGGATTGTTCCATCAGTGTAATATAAACAGTTCTCCATCCTGCCAAGTCAATCCACTGATCAGTTTAGACCTAGTTCTCAGAACACCGCCATGTTGATGTCTGGATTGTTCCATCAGTGTAATATAAACAGTTCTCCATCCTGCCAAGTCAATCCACTGATCAGTTTAGACCTACGATCGCAATATTGTATTTTTTCAAATATGGTTCGCGCGTGACGAAATAATTTTGTAGTAATATTTGTCAATAAATATTTTTTGGAAAGCATATTAACATTTTTGATTAATCATTTCACCATTCCCCAAACCAATTTTTACTACCTACAGTTTGAACTAAACTTTCATAGGCCCACCTGAATGTTTTAATAATAATAAAAGGACAGTTTTTAAAGCGCCGTTTCGAAAACAGAGTCTCCTCTAGGGCGCTCTGACTCGATATTCGAACTCACTATCATTGACAGATTAAAAATATTAATAAAAAATATACTTTGAGAGTAAGAATACAAAAGTAGTGACTGCGGTCATTAGATTGGGTAGTTCCCCGAATCTGTATATGTTTTGAAAAAGATGTTTGATAAGAACGCCATAGAAAACTTACCAAGGGACGACGACCTACAAATATACGTTGAGAGTAAGAATACAAAAGTAGTGACTGCGGTCATTAGATTGGGTAGTTCCCCGAATCTGTATATGTTTTGAAAAAGATGTTTGATAAGAACGCCATAGAAAACTTACCAAGGGAAGACGACCTACAAATATACGTTGAGAGTAAGAATACAAAAGTAGTGACTGCGGTCATTAGATTGGGTAGTTCCCCGAATCTGTATATGTTTTGAAAAAGATGTTTGATAAGAACGCCATAGAAAACTTACCAAGGGAAGACGACCTACAAATAAATCATTATAAATTTTTCGATACTGCCTTCTTCATCTTACTCAACACATCAGCCTCAAGTTTACATTCAAACCTAATCACTTCATTTCGTATTCTGTCAAACATTATCATCCCGTATATTCTCCTAAGTGCACGCATTTCTACAATATGTATTCGGCTCTTTTCCACTTCCACGTTTCACTCGTATTCATCAAAGATGCTATTAAAATTCTGTTGAGGACTTAGGTTTTGATTCTGTCCGGTTTGAGTATATCCGGTTCGAGTTTAGTGCGCCATTGACTTTGTTCCTATCGTTCGTTTCCCTTGTATTCTTCCATTATCTGAGAAAATATTACAAATTAATTATTCAACTTTCTTTTATCATTCATTAATCACCCATATGTGTATATCGCATTTACTTTTTCTTTTACACTTTTCTATCACCATGACTTTTCGCAGCATTCTTTCTCACATCTTTTTCTTTACATCTCTCACACAATTTACTTATCAGACTCTGTTGACATTGTCATGTCATCAGTATACAGCTATCCACATACGATTACATTCCCATTCAACATTTGTATGCCACCCATTGAGTTATCTATTTCCTTCACACATTAATGTGTGTAAATATTAAACGACCATGGTGACATAACGCATCCTTGTTTTACCCCTTTTGAAATATTAAACCCCTTTTGTTTAATACTATTTTCATAAACTTTAATGGATAATGATACAACCAAATAAATTATTATTTATACTTTTCATAAACAAAGTGCGTTTCGAAATCTAATAAACTTTTTTTTGATAAGGTGACTTATTATTGAATTAATTTCATAAAATCAAATGCATTATTCGTGTTCACATACACCCCTCGCGATAAGGAAAATATAATATTGCAACTGTCACGTAACATGAAAATATGAAGGTTTACAAAATTCAAACGGTCAAATGAAATATTTATTAGCTTTTTCTCAATTTATTAACTTTTTTCTAATTACATTTACTTAAGATGCTTTTTAAATTAATTAATAAAAACAAACATAATAACGTATATATAGCTATTTGTAGGCAAAAATCACTTCAAAGGACTTCGAATTTGTGTTAGGGACCTAATAATCCAGTGGCGTAGCGAAGGAAATACAGTTGTTCCCGGGCGCAGAGCTAAAGATCAGGAAAATAATGTTTTTCGAAAACTTTTCCTTAATTTCGGCACATTTTATCGGCGTCAAATTCAGAATGTGTTGTTTTCGAGACTTTTTATAGCAGCCTTTCCAATACATGCATTTGTGCCGTAATGAATAAATACTAGTACCATATCAGCCAATCGACTGTCAGGAACGCACGACAGTTTTAATTTTATTATAAGCTGCATATAAAAGAAGGAATAAAATTACTACTTATTGTACTAGGGCTGATACGGGGTCCTCTTATAACAAATAAAATGGTTTAATTAATTTGTTCAAATATTCATTACGAGGAGTATTGAAATTAACCATAATATATTTATTATTTTGTAGAGTAATGAAGTGTGGGTATTAACAAGAAAATAAAATTTAGGAAGTTTTGTCGGAGATCCACATAATTTAAAATAACATAGGTTTGGGAACCCCGGAAATTACCCGCGTGAACGAATATAATACGAGTACATTACGTAGCGCGACACAGGACGCCTGCTACACTTGCCAGGCAAATCGCGAATCATCGTGATTATGGGAATATATAGTACAGGATTCACAATACATAACATACTGGTTTATCCGATCATCGGCACTAACATACATGCTCTGGGAATGACCTGATTGTTGCGAACGATAGTGCTATCTATGTTGCCTCCTAATTAAAACAGATTGCATAATTAATAGTCCGGACACGGAAATGAATTAATGCTATAACAAAATGAACAATGAATACGCTTAATTATAAAATAAACTAAAAACTTATTGTATTTCAAATTGAAACTGAAGCGAACGTAGTGCGTGTGACGAGGAATTGTTGGATATGGCTGATGTGATTGGAATTATGTTTATGATAGCTTCGGATTTACGGGTGTGTAAGGATGTGAATGCAGAGTTTGAATGTTTCAGCTGAGTGTTTTAGTATTTAGGACAAATATATGAAATTTGTGATTAATGAGTGAAACTATTTCGTTACAGACCTTGCCTAATGAGATGATTTTCTATATCTAGAAAATGGAGGGTTTTTAGCATACTTATGTACAAGTACCCGGCGGTAAGTAATATATGATACACCGGGCTTAAGAAAAATACTGTCGGCCATAATCGGCTAACTTCGGCTTTGTAGAGCGTCGTCTCAGTCATTCATTCACGTGTTCCGTCGCGATTTGTCAATCGTTGTCAAGCGTTCTAGGGACAGAGACGACGCTTTACAAAACCGAAGCTAGCCGATTATGGCCGACAGTCTCCTTCTTAAGTCCGATGTGTATTACTTACCTCCGGGTACTGTACTTGTACTTTACGGTTAGCTTTTAAATCAAAACGATCTAAACTTTAATTAATGTATTGCAGATAATACACATAATATAATATTATTATCACACAGTATATGAAAACTAAACTCGATCACACAAATTTACTCTCAACCGAATAGATTTTCTAGAAGGTGCTATTTTCCATTGAAGCTCTTTAAAACCCAACCGGTACTAAACGTGTCATGTATTTAATGCATCGAATTCTGCACGCTAACTTTTGTACAACTTGTTACAGCGATTATTTATGAAAAAAAAACATCACCCTTTTTAATGCAGTACTCCTTTATACTTAGTTCAGTTACGAAGTGTTTTTATGCTCTATTTTTTATTATAAAAATGGAAAACATCTAATAAAGGCCTGGATATTTTAGGTTATTTTTTAGCGTTGTAACTAAAGATATTGGATAGTGTATATATGAAGCTAAATATATGTAACTAAAGATATTTTTAGCGTTGTAACTAAAGATGTAGCGTTTAGCATTGTAATTTAGGACAATGCGTTTAGCGTGGTGACTTAGGATAATGCGTTGAGCGTTATTACTTAGGGCAGTACGTTTAGCGTTGTAACTTGGAATAATGCGTTTTTATGTTTTTACTTAGGATAGTACATTTAACGTCGTAATTTAGGATAGTGCGTTTAGCGTTGAATTTTTTGGTGTTTTTTACCTTTTACAATTGCCTCCAACTTCATCAATTAATGTATTGGTAAAAATTGTCTTTGGAAAAGCTAATTTTGGGTTTTATTTGTTGAAAATCGCTCCGCTAATAACAAAGAACCTTTGTTTCCTAGTTTTTCTTCCAACAGTCTTCCAGTCTGGGGTTACGGGCTTGAGTCCTGTTGATAACCAATTTTGAATAAACGGTTACAACTAATTATTTCGCATTCTTTTACCTTTTTTCTTACAAAAAATAAAGCCAAAAATTATAAACATCACAGTATTTTTAAAATTCTTTCTACCAGTAGTACCTTTGTAAAATCAATTTGAATAATCAAACTTCAAATATATATTGTAATACTTTTTGGCATGCTTTGCCAGCGACGTAACAACTCCCGGCGTGATTTACTCGTAACGCCTATATTGGCCCATCCAACCATGTAAGATTTGAGCACCCAGAAATATGAAAGCAGTGCACTACTGTACTGAATAGTTCATTCATTTCCGTGGCTGAACCATTAATTATGCTACGTATCGTATACTAGGAGATCGCCCTGTCATTTGCAGCACTCATGTCCTGGCCAAACTATTTAACATAGTGTCGATATGACAAATTATTGTAGCATGTGTTGTGATCTTGAATATTTCCACAATCACATTCAGTGCCCCTTTCGTTCAAAAGACTCCATATTTACATGTTCACCTTCCATCTGGTCACAATACTCGGGAATATTCAATGATCTCCAAGTAGGCCGCCGACACAGTTGGTCTCCATATGCTATTTTTCCGAGAGCTTTATCCAGTCGTCAGGTGTTTTTTTCCTGTATAGTGCATTCATACAACCTTTACAACCCCAAACTAGATATTTATGTACCAAATAACAATGTTATGACGAAAAAAAATTACGATTCGGCGACTTAAGCCATATAATTTAAAAAATAGGATGAAGTCTTTTTGACATACGTGTATATAATACATCCATTGAGGCTCGAACTCGAAAATATTTTCATGTGGTACATCCAGAAGTTATGTCAGGAAAATCAATGATATAAAAAATGGCATCAGACATCAGGTAGTATTTTGGGATGTGACGTGGTTGCAATAATTAGATATGTTGTGGAGAGAGCTTTTGAGCCCGCAAAAAGGAGGTCAAAACTCTTAAGCTTCGTCTACCTTTTTGCTTTTTCAAATTCAGGACAATCTGTTATAAGTTTTTTATATAGACTATTCAAAGCCGTGGTTTATTTTTATTTCGCATTGTGTTTGTCACGATTCGCCTGATGTCATCTCACACAGTATTAAGTTCTCAAAGGACTCTATGGTTGATTTCGACCATAACAATATTTACAACATAAAGATGAAAACTTCAAATTCTCGTGAATACAAAAAACGAGTTACAAAAAGTACAAACTGGCATGTTAATTACAATGTGACAATTTTTCTACCCAACCAGAAAGGTGTTTTATAAGCTTCAAATCAAAACCAGACATCAGCCCTTGGCATGGAGGAGGACTATTAATTTCGATGAACCATCTATTTAATGCAATTTATTTCTATATTATATAGGTGCTTACTTATCCAGCCATATCATATTCACAATGTTTATTAAAAATATATTCTTGACGATCTCCCAAAGACTTCTTTATTTTGGAGATAATAGTAATTTGCATGGGCTACGATATGTGACTGAAACTCGTAGAAATCTTTATTGCAGGTAAAGTTAACCCTTTGTATCCCGATCCTATGTTTTAACGTGATAAATTAGATTTGCGGGGAGTCCCGGTCCCGTGTTTTCCTCTTCTAAAAAATTATATATACTGATGTCAAGCAAATATTTTTGCAAACTATTCTACCTAAAGTCTCCTCATTTCTTATTTATAATATGGACAATGCCCTAAATAATGAAAATATGCATGAATTGATTTATGATAGAGATTCTGACGCCGCGTGATCAGTGTGTGATAAAGTGAAGTGTCAGATGTTGAAGAATTAAACATACGAATCTGGAGACCAACTACAGTGTCCGGGTCAGTATAGCGTAAGGAATTTGCAGGATCCGAACAGGTTATCAAAGAACATTCTTTGATATGTATTCCATTAACTGATAAAAAATAAAAACCCTATATGTCTTGCAAGGTATGTGCTAAGCACAAGAAGACAAGTCAAACCCGGCACATGTGTAAGGAGTGTGATGTACCTCTCCGCAAAAGAGAATGTTGACAAAATTACCAAACTAAATTAGATTATTTAAGTATTTTGAATAGAACAAAGCTTCATTACAATTGTACGGCACCGGTACAAAGAACTGTATCATAAGCAAATGGCTGCTGCGCAATGATCGGAGAATTCGGGTCAATTCCAAAGGCGTAGATCGATGAGAGAAGGTAGCGGGGTGAAGAGATTCCTCTTATGGCAGGTTGTAGCAGGTCTCAAGTAAAAAAAACAGTAGGTAGAGTGTACTGGGAATAATGAGTAATTAATTTTGAAAGGGACCTTTCTTATGAACGGTCAATCGCTCATCACAAGCGCTCACATCTCGCGAAATACCACAATTTTCAGGAGTTTGCGCAATTCGGAGGCCGGTCAGCTAGCGATATAGTCTCGACGACCGTCCATAAGTCTGCATTTACATTGCGGTCGCGACAACGCACGGACCCAAACAAACATAAGTACCTACATAAGGTATATCATACAAAAACCAAACAAATATATAATTAATTTACATACCAAATTATACACATACAAGAATCTACACATATTTAACAATTAAGCAATAATTAGATATGTTGTGGCTTTCCTTCCATTCCGAGCTCTGGCGCTTTGTAAGTGGTTCATACTGAAAGCACCATGTTTCATCACCTGTTACAATGCTTCACATAAAGTCAGAATCCATATCAGCGGCTCTTTTCATGTATCTGCAGTGCTCCACTCTGCAAACTTTTTTATCGTCAGTCAGTGTGTGACCTTTCGTTTGCCCAAATTTTCCGTTAAAATGATATGGACAGTGGATTTAAGAATTCTAGTGAGCTCCTCAATGAGTCTAGTAGACGCACAGCGATCATTTCGAAGAATTTCAGCCACTTTTTAAATATTTTCTTCAATTTGAACTGTCAATGATGGTCCAGGCCAGAAATCATCTTCAATGCTCTCTCTACCATCACAAAATCTTGCATACTACTTAAAACGTTCTTACGGTTCATTGCTTCACTACCATAAACAGTTTGAATCATTTCAAAAGTTTCTGTGCCAGTTTTATCCTATTTAAAACAAAATTTAATGTGGGCACGTTGCTCCATTCTTCCTTTTCCGACCGAGGCTCAGAAGGTACAGTCAATTGTTACGTCATTACGAATGAACCAGCGATGCCAGCGCTTTGGATGCGTTGGCATCCCTGCGATCAATTTGAATGCCACGCAGCAATGGCGCTGGTGGTTACGCAAAAAATAAAATCAATTACCTTTCCCATTCGACAGACTGTGTGTATACAGCAAATTTAGTAAACCCTTCTCAAAAATAAGAATTGCTAACAAAACCAGTTGGACACTTGTAAAGGTTGATTTTGATCGAAAAATATGTTATTCCTTAAAAAAAATATTTTTATTTAAAAAAACAAACAGAATTATTTATTTTCACTGAAAAATAAAATTAAGTCAATTGATTACAAGTGTTAAGTGTTAAAGAGTTAAGAAAAATATTTGAAAAATAAGTCGAAAGCACATACGTACGTACCCATCACGCCATTTCCTTGTCAGGGTAGGCAAAGAGGACAAAGTGCCTGACTTTCATATCTCAACACACATTATTTGCATATTCTACATTCATACACCTCATTAACTCCTACGATTTCTATGATTTTTCACATTTGCACTATATATTTATTCTGTTAGTCTTTCTTTATTTATTAGTTCCACATGCACAAACCATCACAGCGTGATCTTCTTCATCTTACCCAACACATCAGCCTTAAGACCAAATTCATCCCTAATCATTTGATTCCGTATTACCATAACAATTTGGGGTTTGAAACAATTGAGTACCACCACTTCACTAGTTATTCCAATTGCATTGCTTTATTACATACAATGTTTGTATGAAATTATAGTACAATGTGCTCTAAACTGTTGTACTCGTATAAATAAATACATTTCCGTAAGTCACATGCAAATAATACTAGATCGTATTAAAAGGGCTAGTAATTACATATTATTTATATGATACGTTTGTAAAAAAAATGTATTAAAAAAAATAAACATTTTTTCATTATTCACAGTTTTCTATCGAATATTATATTGTATTTTGTTATAATTTGAATCAATGAAATAAAGATAAGTATCCTCTAGTAAAGTCAGCTCGACCTATTAAAAGTTTTTTCTCAAAACCATGTTCGATACAAATGTACCAGCACTCAATTCTCGGCAACAACACTTTGAAATCTTTATCCTCGGTACTTTATCCATATCTCCATTTTCTTATACTAATAATTTATTTAAGAATATTCTGGCTCGCTGCCTTGGTAGCCTGCGCTGTTGGTCTCCGATCTATGCTGAGTGGGGCTATACGCAGTGCCCAAGAAGAAGCCCTCAGCTTTACTCCTGATGTTGACAGACTTAAGTGGCAGACTGCATTTCCCGCTGTTACTATTTGTGAGAAATACATGTACCACGATACTCTGAGGACTTTGAAGAAAATACATCGTAAGTGTCGTCTAAAGATATTTTGACTTATTTCATTTTCTTTTAACCTTATTAGCTAAGAATGCTTATCCACAAATATTCCACTCAATTCAATCATATTCATGATATTTGAAAAACTTTTTCAGCTGAATTCATGGACCAATTTAACTTCAACTATAAGAAAATGTTCACTGATATGTGCTTTGGCGAAAACACCTGTGAACTTTGCAGTAGGGGCTGTGAGCCACCTGTCAACTGCTCTATAGACTATCGATCCTTGGCTGATGAGGTACGTAACTATACATATGGTCATTTCGACCAAATCTTTGTTTGACTTCTAAGCAGAAATTAGGTTGCTTATATGCACTTCCTGGCATAATTATAGCCCACAATATTCTCTCAGTATATACCAGTTAATTATAGTTCATCAGGGTACAACATTCATCCCTCATTAAATCCCATCATCTATGCCAGGGGTTCCCAACCTTTTTGTACTCTAGAGCACATTCTAAAATATCGGTAGGGTGGCGGGCACCACCTATTTTTAATCGACAAACTCCTTCCATAACTTCTCATTTTCCCATAATTTATTTTCTTATATTCATAATTTATTAATAAATAATAAACAAAAATGTTTCAAAATAATAAAACTATTATTCAAATTGCATACACACAGAGAAATGTATTTACAAAACGTAAACAAAGTAAACAAAAAACACAAATACAAAGAAAACATTTTATAAAAAAATATAATATCAATATGTCAATGTAATCTTTGGCATTGTATATCATTGGCCAGTGCCTCATAATTAGGAGAGTATGACGATAGCAGATAATCCTGTTAGCAAACAATCATAAAGATGCTCATCGGTGAGTCGAGATCTATATCTTGATTTTATTAAGTTCATGTTTGAAAACAATGATTCGCACAAATATGTCGAACCGAAAAATTATTCAATTTTATATGCCGCTTTTTTCAAAAATGGGAACTTTTCTCTGTCCACTGTATTCCAAAAGTCCTCTGATATTAAGGATTTTAGCAAAATATCATTCTTAAGGTCCAAAATGTCTAACTCTAGTTCTTCTGTCTTACCTTGAACAAAATCTGCAATACATGCGGCCATTTCCATTACATTTATTTGGCAAGTAAAATGATTGATACAGAAGGAAACAATTGGCTCGATATGTGTAAACCGCAAAAATCTTTCTTCAAACTGTTTTTTTAACACTTGAAGATTCTTAATAAATAATGACCCGTTTAATTCATTGTTACCTAGCATTTGCTTCATATGTGGAAAATGCACGAGAGAATTGATCTGCAGATGTGATATCAACAAATCCAATTTAGCTTTAAATGACTTTACAGAGCTTATCATTTCAGCTATGTTTTTGTCTTTCCCTTGCAACTCCAAATTTAAAGAATTCAATGTTTCCATGATGTCTGTGAGAAATCCCAAATCAATCAGCCAGCGAGAGTCAGCTAGTTCATCATAATTTTCCTTTTTATCGTTTATAAATGTTTTTATTTCATCAATTAAACTCACAAATCTTAACCTTTCCTTTACTGAGCCAACGTACTTCAGTATGCAGAATAAGATCATGTTCTTTATCTTCAGTATCTTCTAACAGGGCCTTGAAAAGTCGGTGTTGCAAAGGAGCTGCTCGAATAGAATTGATTATTTTTGTAACTATTTTCATAACGTGTTCAAATGGCAATATTTTACAACACAGAGCTTCCTGGTGGATAATACAGTGGTAGGACATAAAGTTTGAAAATGATTCCTCCTTCTAGCAGAGGGCAATAAATCCTTTGTTTTTACCTAACCATTGCTGGTGCCCCATCGGTGGTTATCGCAGACAGCTTGTGCAAAGACATATTTATTGACTTGGCGTATGTTCTGAATGTATTATAAATATCCTCACCCCTTGTCTGTCCTTGCATAGGTAATATTTGCAACATATCCTCTTTTACTGTGAAGTTACTAAATACCATTCTCACCATAAGTGCTAACTGTGCGGTGTCTGATATATCTGTTGACTCCTCAAATTGTAGCGAGAACCAGTCACATATTTCCAAGTCAGTCTTTAACTGAGTTTGTATGTCTGTTGAAATTGCCTGTATTCTTCTTGTGACGGTGTTATTTGACAACTGTTAGTCTTGTATTGCTGAGACAATCTCACGTTTGTTAGAAAATCCGTTTTTCTGCGTGTACAAGGAGTGATGTGCAAATAGCACTCCCCGTTCCAGGCTAGCGTGAAGAGTGCAGTCTGGCTCGCCGCTAGACAAGTTGCGACAAGTACTGTCCGCAAAGGAACCACTCATACATACAATATCGCAAACATACGAACGTATTTAATAAACCTAGGCACTCAAAAAAATTAAAACTCTAACAAATAAATAAAAATAATTCACATTTTTAATTAATGTTCATGAAAAAATTCTGTCTCTGTGGAATAGTGGCGGGCACATACGAATCGTTCCGCGGGCGCCATGGTGCGGGCGGGCACGGGGTTGGGAACCTCTGATCTATGCTATTAAGAAGTAAAAAAATAAGTCCTTATCCAACACGATCTATACTAGAAGATCTATTCTTCTTTTTAAGAGAACTATATCACTTAGCGATTCTGAAATAACTGCTCAAATGGGTCACAACACACCAAAAGTGATAAGGATAGCAGTGACGATGAACTTATACAGTTCTGACATCACAGTATAATGAAAATGACTCAGAGGGCAATAAATGTATCAAAGATGCAGAATAAAGCCTGGAGTAAAAGCAGTCCAACAAGCTGACATCAATTTTCAGAGCTTGAATATTATAAAACTAGCATTTGTACCTACTACCTTGGAGTACCCAATCGCTATGAAGATGTACTTATTAATATAAGGCTGAATAGTTTTATAAATTATTGATATCACCACAAAACGTGATATGCAGGATGATCCAGTCACAATGTTTGCGGAGGGTGAAGGGACAAGATTGAAGATTAAAAAATAGTTATTAATACTCCATAGTCAGAGATAAATTGACTAGCTTTCAACTTGGTCACAAGCATGGGGAGCCGAGGAGGGCGTAGAGCAAGGAAAGTTTCAAAGTTTTCAAAAAAATTTATTGAAATGAGCTTTTTTGATACTGCCTGCCAAGTTCATCGACCATTTAAATTCTATACTTTTCGTTAGAAATTTCTAAATATCTAATATCCAAGAAGAAGAAAAATTTGTGGTAATGCGGCTATAACAAACACCACAATGAAAACGAAAACTGTCAAAAAATATCCGTTGTAACACCACATCAAGTTCTGGTCTTGGGGCACTCCATACTTCACACTCTCTCGCTTGATTGGAGATATTCAGGCCAATTTTCATCACACACCTCCCAACCAAAATAAAATACTTGGTGCTACAGATTACAAGACTTCATGTGTCTTTTACGAACATCCTTATAACGTGGGTGCTGTCCACCGTGGAATCTTTTGGTGTTTCACATCCCATTGTAGAGTATAATCCCTTGGTAACCGATTGGCATGTATTTAATGTTCATAAATTTATGTCACTACAGTTTATGACATGCAGATGGCATTAAGGACTTCTTCACTGGTAAACTTGTCTTGCAAAGTTACGCCAAGTATTCGATTCAAATATCGCATGTGGAAGACACATATCCACTTCTGGTATATGTATGTTAGCAGGTTTCAGTTCTATAGAGGGTAATGCTAAGAACACAAGTAATTAAGTAGGTCATTCAACTCAAAGAGGTAGAATATCTTCTTAGTCCTCAGATCTTTTTGATCGCCAATAACTTTGTGACTTGGTTATAAAATCTACGGACTAGATACTGAAATGGCTGCTAAGTGAAGGATGAAGCAGCAAATTCAATATCTTAATAAGAAATTATTTATGGTTTTAGATTCGAAAAACTTGCATAGGCTTGATCCACGACTGCAAATGGAATGATGAAACGGTTGACTGTTGTACTTACTTCTTACCTATCGACACAGAGACTGGGACATGTTATTCTTTAAACACCCGTCAAAGCAGGTATTACTCTTAAATCCAAATCATGTTTCAAATGTGGACACGAATCAGAAGTCCTGTTCATAGATGTTCAATCTTTACTTAAAAGCTTGTTGGGTGGGTGATTTGATTTTCCCTTGCCAACTTCTGCCCCTTTCTTTACCTAGTGTTCCATGACTGTATTATGCTGCTTCCTGAGTCTATTAGTGCTACTGATTGGTATTGTGCATAGACCTGGGATTACTTCCACTATCAGTGCTGTTCATGGAAGCTGTAAGATAGGTATAATTTGGTAGCTGTAAGGTAGGTAGGTATAATTATTTGCTTACCAAGTTTGGTAAAGAACATTCACATTTGTTTGTTTCTTCATATATTTTTTCAATTATAGTATATTATTATTGAAGGTCCTATATATTTTTCATTTACCACTCAGTAGGTATTAGAAACTTCTTATTAAATGTATTATTTTTCATTTAATTTTTAATATCCACAATACATAATTTAAATGGAAAGGTGAACTGTAAAGTGCAAGTACATAACAATGCTAAAATACTTCAATTTTGTGAATTTAGAGAACAGCTTCACTTGATCATAATCTTTAGTTCTCTCTTTATTTTTATACTTCTACTTATTTATTAATGTGTAGCAATTACTTCAAATAAACCGACTATACTCCATTAATGAAATTAATACAGTATTATATTTGTCTTTTGGAGGGTATTGAGGTTTTTGCCAAAAGAGTACCAATTTGAGTTTTGCGAACCTGATTGATATATTGTAGGTGCGAACCTGATTGATATATTGTACACAAACCATTTTTTAGATCCAATTTTCCCAGTCTATTTACATGGGTGTTTGTTAGCGTGTTTACACACTTGCAACACACATGCGTGCTGCAAGTGTGTAAACTTAGATGCTATCAACTTTTTGTCAGTGATGCTCACATTTTTTAGAGGAAAACTCTTTTGAAAGCAAAACTACATACCTGATCTATATTTGAAATCTTAATATTATTATTATTTCTAATATTTTTCAGATTATCCGGCACTGTTCCACTGTTCAGATCTAATATTTCTACCGGACCTGGTCATCTGTCATTTTCAATTTATAAACCATTAGTTGTAAGTTCCTTTTGTTTTTAAATGATAATAATAACAAACATTACAAAGAAAACTTTCCTCATAATTTTACTTTTAAAAACTTACCTTGAAAAAACTTATCTTTTTTTATTTTGCGAGCTGACCCTTTTGAATGGGGTCTAGAATATTGACAGCTTCATTAATTAAAACAGTTGCACACACTTCTTATTGAATTATTTTATAATATATTTATTTTTAAGCTTTCTGTGTAGTTGAATTTTGCCTGTATATGTTAGCTATATGATATAAAATAAAGTCGATAAGTGTACGGTATTGAGTCGTGTTTCCGTTTGAAGGTATATCTACACGGCGCAGATGACATTCCATGGGTGAAAATGGAAACAGATGGAATTTTTGAAGCTACCACAACAAATCTTGATTTTTATTTCCGAGTACGTAATTAAAATTTATATTACATATATATCATCCCAACACCCTCCTGTCGGAGTGCGAGCCTTTCCTATATTTCCTATTCTACATCCAAACATCTGATCTAACTATACTTGGTCCTTGGTCTTCCTCTCACATGCCTTCCATTCCCATTTGCACTATATCTGTTTTGTTAGTCTTTCTTCATGCCCAAAGCATCTGACCATGCTCTTGTTCATCTTACTCAACACATCAGTCTTAAGTTCACATTCATCCCTCATCACTTCGTTTCGCATTCTGTTACATATTGTCGCTCCATGTATTTGTCTCAAAGCATGCAATTCTATAGCATTTATTCAACTCCTATCAGTCTTTTTCCACGTTCATGTTTCACTCTCATACAACAAAGTTGGCACTTAAATACTGTTGTGGACTATCGTCTTAGCAGATCTTGATACTATCCAATTCAAATATGTATGTTTTAGTGCTCCATTGACTTTTTCTATCGTTATACCTATAGCGGATAAATTATAAAAATTTTAAAAATTTGTCAGAATTGATTTTAGAATAGCATCTCCTGACTTCACAAAAACCAACCAACTCCACGGCTCCGACTCTACAGTCTTGCTATAAATAAACTGTATCCCTATAAATAAACAATTTAAATGATTTTAGATGGTGGAGATGACTAACGATCCCCTTGTGAGGGAGTTGGATATGGATGTCAGAAAGTGTAGATTTCCTGATGAAGTCATTCCTAGTGCATTTGGGCAATCATACCAGGTTATTTTTATTTATACGCATACATTTGTGGTGAATTTTGGGCAATCATACCAGGTTATTTTTATTTATACGCATACATTTGTGGTGAATTTTGGGCAATCATACCAGGTTATTTTTATTTATACGCATACATTTGTGGTGAATTTTGATATTTGCACTACATCGACTTAAGGTTTGTTTTTAAGTGTATATTTATAATTTGGATTAATTAATTTATTTATCAATTGTATCATATAACAATATTTTAACCTTACGCAGTGAGTGCTGCTTCATTCATTACAAATGAAAAAATATCTTAAAAAACAAAACAATTTAAAATACCAACATATAAATGAACAGATACAATTTTTGTTTTTGAAAAACAACACTGTGCACATATCAACACTCTCACAAAAATACAACTCAACAATATACACAGTTATTAACACATTACTGAACTGTCTATAAGCGGGCAGCTCGCACTGTACTAAACCAGGTGTCACTCTTAACACTGTATCCCGATCCCGTGTTTTGACGTGATAAACTAGATTTGCATCGAGTCCCGGTCCCGTGTTTTCACGCGATTGACATCTCTTCTAAAAAAGAATATATTACTGACATCTGCCAAGCATTTTTGTAAACAATTCAACTTTAAAATATAGCCTCTTGATTTTCGATTCATGATTTCCAGCCCTAGATAATGAAAATATGCATGAATTAATTTATGATGAAGATTCTGACTTTGAGTTATCTATCAGTGTGCAGTGGAGTGTCAAATCTGGAAGATTCAAAAGTCTCCGTGTCCAAATAGAATATGTTTTGTTTTCCATTTACATTTTTCAGATTTATGGATATTCAACGTGTATAGTAACATGCGAGACGGAATTGATGTTTGAGAAATGTCAGTGTATTCATCATCTAAGAGATACGATTTGTAAGTATTTATTTCCAACATTCCAATTTGTTTACTCATGGGTGTAACATAGATGAGTTCTTATCTGCAAAGCCTTTTTTTTTCAATTCAAAAGACAATTTTATATAGCGCCGTTTGGAGAGCAAATGCTCCTCAAGGGCGCTCTAATTCAGTACTCAAACCCGCTATTATTAAACAAATCATGTCTGGCAGCTATAATAGCGCCCAAGAGAATAATGTATAATGCTTTCTTTGTACACAGTACATGTAGAAAGATGTTTATGTGGCCTTAAATGAAAAATAGACTGAAAACTTTATTTAAAAAAAAAGGTGGGTTCCAGCCCAATCAAACTCGAAACCTCCAGGTCGGAAGACAGACATTGTGCCAACTAGGCCACGGAGGTAGTCAATATGGCGAAAACTTGCAAATTCATTTATGTCTGTGAATATCACCACGATTACAATCAAGTCATATTAGCTGGAATTTTTTTCTATAATAACAACCAGAGATCAATTAAGACTAATTATCTGTCAGTAATAATCTAGAAATCGTTCCAAACATTAAAGGCAGCATTACTGATACCAAACAAGATTGAATTATGCCTGGCTGAATAGACTCCACACATCTAATGGTGAAAATTCAGAGTGGGGTTTGTAGATGGAGGAAGGCAGGAGACGACTTTGGTAAGCAGCGGTGAGACCTTGAGAACACATGTCTTTACCAGGTGTTCATCCCACTGCACTATCTTAAGTGGAAAAAAGTGTTTTATTACAAAAATTACAATGTTTAAACCTCCACAGTTTTAACATCTTTACTATAAATAATAGTCTTAACATTGTTGACATAAAACCACTTGATATAATAATGAAAATGTTTTTTTTTATTTCAGACAAAGACAAGCACTGCAATTACACAGGGTTAGGGTGTTTAGCTGACTTTGGTAAGATAACATAACAATATGATAAATAACTAGCTTTTTATCACCTGAACCTCAATCAGACTTAGAATAAGATGGTGGGATATTACGTAGTTTTATTATTGTGAAAATCAGATTGGAATTGAACTTGCCCCCGAGTTCGAAGATAGTTCACGGAGGTCATCAATAGAAGCTAGCTCGGAACGTTACTAATGAGCAAATAAAAAAAATTATAGCACAAATGTTTTAAAATTTTTGAATTGATATAATATTTAAAAAAAGTTTAATTAAAATCAGCTATAATAGTTTTCGATTGGCATTAAGATATATATAATACAATATATAATTTTTAATTATGTTCTGGTATTTTTAATTTTAGCCGAAGAAAGGAAGAGACTTAGTCCACAAGAAGGTGTAGATCTATGCAAACATTGTTTACCATCATGTGAAGAAATTGAGATATCACGAGTTTATCGCTTTGAGGCTCCGTGAGTATCTTTATAGAATTAGGTATCCTGAATAACTCGAGGTGTCATCAGCTATGAACACTAATTTGTCTTTTCTGGAGCTGGACTCATTGCCAATCAAAGGAAATGTATAGCGGTAGTTAATCTTCCCAGAAATCTCTAAATGCTTATCTGTGCAAGGACCAAATATGGCAGATGTGCAGTATAAATAAAAATTAAGGGAAAAATTAAACTGTAACTAGGCATATAAACATATATTCAAACCGGAATCGACCCACAAAACACATTTTTTTATTAGTCTCAAATTAACAAGAACTTACACGTACATTCTGTAATATGTGCACAATCATCCCATGTACTCTTTTCAGTTCGTGCTTTCTACAGCATTTATTCAGCTCCTTTCAGTATTATTCAATGTTCACATTTCACTCCCATACATCAAAGTTGGTACTTAAATACTATTGTAGACTTAGCAGATTTTGATGATGCTTTAATGCCCCAATGACTTTGCTACACGCCATTAAATATCTCTCGTAACTCTTCCATCATCTGAGAAAATATTGCTAAATAGCAGAATTCCTTAACTTGCTCTAATCTCTCATTGCTCGCCAATATATCAGATTTACGTTTCTTTTCGCACTTTCTATCACCAAGAATGACTTTGAATTACACACCATTAACTCTCGGATCTTTCTCTTCACACATGAGTCATGTAAATATTAAACAACCAGGGTGAAAGAACACATCATTGCCTTACCCCTTTTGAAATATTAAACCACTCAGTCAAGGCACCATTCACTCTAATACATGCTCTAATTTCGGTACATCATGACATTAATTTATGTTCAACACCATATTCATTAAATATTTTCCATAGCTTACCTCTCACATGATCATATGCTTTTATGAAGTCCGCAAACGCACAATTTATAAGCAAATGGCTATGTAACCTCCACACTCAATACTTGCACCCTTATCTTTATACTCGTATAGTGGAATAATCACTGCACTCCTCCAGTCTTTCAGTGTGTAGCCAGATTCCCAGCATTTGTTGAAAAAATTGTCTCAGCCACTCGTTCATTTACTCACTACCACACATTATTAGTTCTGAGCTCACTTCATCACAACTTGACATTTTTTCATATCTTTTACAGTGATTCGTGCTTCTTCTAGACTCTTCTCAATCAAATTTTCCAATCGTTTGTCATTCTCAACTTAATCAGATTCACTGTTGTTTTTACTACTATCACCACTCTTGTAAAGTTCTTCGAAATATTCCTTCCATCCCGAACGAACCATTCCTTCTTCCGACAAAAACTCTTCAATTCTTATCTTTGATTCCACTCATACCACTTGCATCTGATCCACGCATCCTCTTCCACTTAAAAAGGCACCTTATATACTTCTACTTATAATTTGGAGATATCATTAGAAGATAATATGGACAAAGTTGCAGGTAAAGTATGAAATTTAAAAGAAATGCTTAGTAAAGAAAAATAAACAAATATCAGGCATTGATCATTAAGATTAATTTGATTTTAGTGAACTAGATGGAGATGATGAAGATGAAGAAGAAGATGTCAATGTCAACATAAGAATGATCAGCTTGCCTACCATTCAGTACAAAAGGAATGTTGTGAGGACCAAACTGGATCTTGTGGGTGAGTAATAAAAAACCTGTTGGGTGCGACACTGTTAATTCTCTGATGCCCGGTCCTGTGTAAACATGTAAAAATTTGATGATGGAATGTTGCAGCAACTCCGACATATCTGCAATTGTTGCTGTGGAGTCCAATTCTAGACCTGCATCTCCTCTCACATCCTCCAGTACCTCTCAGAACTGCTTACTTTTAAATCACTTCCTATGCAGCCAAGCTTGGTCATGAAGAGATTTAAAAAAAAAGGTTTTCAGTCTGGTTTTCACTTAAGGAAAGCCAGAAAATCACAATCAAAATTATTATTTTTACTTAATCAATGTACAAGCGCATTTTTATTTTTCATGAGTGTCAAAATTTGTAATAAATAATTGTCATATCATATTTTATTATTATTCTTCCTAGAAAATAATTAAAGGGTCTAAAAAGAAAACTTTAAACAAGGCGCATAAAAAGTTCGCTATCACACCTGTCGTGAATCTTTTAAGATTTGAGCCATGGGAATTTGGAGATAGTCTTCATCAGATGTTTTAAGGAATGAATAATGATTTTGTTTTTATTTTCAGTCTCTATTGGTGGCCTGGCTGGACTCTTTTTCGGTGCTTCATTATTGAGTCTCGTTGAAGCATTTTATTTCATTTTTATTCGAGTTGGAGCCAATCTAAAATAACATAGTTATATGCAGTAAAGTCTTAACATTCAACACTTGGTATTCATCTATTTCCACATTTAATATAAAGAATTTTCCAGTGTTTAACGCTTTTAATCGCGGTCTTATTTTCAAAACAACACAAAGTTTAATTCCTAATCTTCAAGAAAAGCATTAATTAATAAGGTGATATTTGTTTTAGAATGCTGCTAGACACTCAAACTGCTACATAAACATTTTATTATGTTCACATTACACACAACACTTTTAGGAAATTTTAAAATATTGGCAGATGTAATTGTCAAATATTTTCACTGAAAATGTTCTTGAAAAAATCTTATTCTTTTTTGTTTATTTATGTACATAAAACCATACAATAAAATGTGTATTAATAAATATGAGTCACGTTTTGTTTTATTTATCCTATATAGTTTAATTTTTAATCCTTAGAGTCTCAGAGTTATTTTAGTAAATTAACTAAATATATCTCACCAAGTGAATTTTTTTCATTGAATTTACAGAATAAATTACTAACTTTCAAAATAAGCTGGACTGAAAGAGTTAGCTGAAGGGCTATGGCCTGAAGCTAAAACGCACTGGATAGTAAATGGATGCATATGCAAGAAAGACCCAAATATTTCATTTTTGACACTTATGCCTTAAGGACCACAAACAGAGTCTTATAGAGACATTGACCACCTTTTATGACATATTGAGTTATTTTTTAATCTAAAGCCCCCTATATACTCAAATCGAAAAGTATCAAAATCTGCTAAGTTGATAGTCCTGAACAGAATTCTAGGACCAACTTTGATGTATCGGAGTGAAACACGGAGAATACGGAATGAAGTGATTAGAGATAAATGTGAACTTAAGGCTGATGTGTTAAGTAAGATGAAAAAGAGCACTCTTAGATGGTTTGGGCATGTAGAACAAAGGAATTAAGAAAACTAATAAAACAAATATACAGTGTCAATGTGAATACAAAGTGTGGTAGAGAAAGACCAAGGAAAGTATGGTTGAATGAAGGAAATATTTTGAAATAAGCAAATGTAAAAAAATAGATAAATCTATGATAAGGTATATTTACGTGGAAGAGGCGAAAGATATGTGTCATGATAGGAAAGTCTGGCACTCAGTCCTACCTCGACAAGGAAACAGTGTGATGGTTTGTATGTATTTGAAAAACTGTATGGTGAGTAAAAGATTCACCCATACCACTAATTGGTAAAAAAACTGTATGGTGAGTAAAAGATTCACCCATACCACTAATTGGTAAAAAAACTGTATGGTGAGTAAAGGATTCACCCATACCACTAATTGGTAAAAAAAACTGTATGGTGAGTAAAAGTTTCACCCATACCACGAATTGGTAAAAAAAACTGTATGGTGAGTAAATATTCACCCATACCACTAATTGTTAAATAAAAATTAAGGCGCAGTGAAAATATTTTATACCCAAAAAGTGCTGTGAATAGGAATGTTTGAAAATCACTCACATAAGTGGTCAATACAACCTATAACAACACCCTACGTTATTTATTGGGAGTACAAATTAGTTCGGTCCGTTTCCAAAGAAGTCTGGCTGTTATGAATGGTTCATAGTGACAGCCGATTTTGGCGGTTTCAGAGAGGTTAGACATCTGCCAATAATATTCAGTTTATATCGCTTTGAGTTTTATGCAAAAACCTTGTTTTGTACAGTGTTGAAAATGTCAAATTTTGTGTTAACCAAGCAGCATTTGCGGGAGGTTTTAATTTTCTGCTTTAATTGGAAGAAAAGTGCAGCTGAAGCCCATCGAATGCTTGTCGAAGTTTATGGTGACGCTGCTCCAACTGATAAATCATGTAGGGAATGGTTTCGACATTTCAAGGATGGAGATTTCAGGGTGGAAGACAAGCCTCGCTCTGGACAGCGAAAAAAATTCGAGGACAAAGAATTAGAGGCATTACTCGAAGAAGATCAGAGTCAAACGCAAGAGGAGCTTGCAGAATCATTGGGGGTGACTCAACAAACCTTTTCCGTACGATTGAGAGCCATGGGAATGATTCAAAAACAAGGAAATTGGGTGCCTTATGAACTGAAACCGAGAGACGTTGAAAGGCGATTTTTCACTTGCGAGCAGCTGATTCAAAGGCAACAAACAATAAATAAAAATATATAAACAAAATTTTCACTTCTGTATGAAATCATGGTGCTTATACAATGTCACGTATTACTCATAGATTTCAAAAAATAACAAACGTGTAACATATAGAAAAAAAAGTATTTCTAGATTTTAATTAAATATAGGTGAATTGATAGCAACATAGTATGTACATAATATATTTGAATACACTCCAAAAACACATAAATGGCAGAAGATACATTTAAGAGAGAAGTTATCAAAAGGTCTGGGCTCATCTAATAACATCTCCCCGGCCAAGATACACCCCACCAATATAGGGCAAGCCCAGCTGCAAGGATACCAGATGTTTTTGAGCCCACACCCTTGTACATGTAGAATAAGAAGAAAAAACAGAAAATAAATAGATGGCAGAAAAAAAAGTTAATCCACAAATACCACCTTTTCAGATTAACTCAAACAAATAAATAAAAGTAATAACACAATGTGTACACATATAAATTCATTCCAAAATCGCACATACATCTCAAAACAAACTGCAGAAAATACATTAAGAGAGAAGACACCAAAAGGTCCGGCCTCATCCCACAACATTCCCCCGGCCGAGATACACCCCAATAATGTAGGGCAAGCCCGACCGCAAGGACATCGGGGGGCTTTCAGCCCACACCCTTGTACATATAGACTAAAAAATAAAAAATAAACTAATATATGGCAGAAAACAAAATAAAAAGTAAACACACATATACCACAGTTAACTGTCAACAAGAATGAAAAAAAGAAAAAAAAGAAAAAAGCTGATAGGAGTCCAAATTTTATAAAAATAAAATGACAAATGGAAAATTATTTATATTAATATACCATGTATTTGGTGTAACCTGTTTACAAGGTTATTTCATATCATTCTATATCAATTGAGTAACTAAGTCAACCCTAACAAAATTTTGTTTGATCAATATTAAGTGGTTTCTCTGAAAGAAACCATCAAATCCAGAGGGACTATAAAGCTGACATCAATATTTACATATTTTCATATAATCCATCTCTCTATATTTTGTGCAAGAAGAAAATGAATTAACAATGGGAAATACAGAAAGTAATGTAACAAGTGGGGTAAAGAAACAAGCAGGAGTATCCACACAACAACTTTATAGATTTGTTGATTTGAAAGGTAACTTTTTTCATATAATTAAAGGGTTATAATAACCTTTAAATATTTATCCCATAATACAAGTATTGTGAGTAATTCGTAGTCAGAGACAAACCTAGGCATTTGCCTAGAGGAGCAGTTAACAGACAAACCTAGGCATTTGCCTAGAGGAGCGCAAAGTCAAAGGGGGTGCCCAAATATTCATAAATAGGTTATAAAAGTATGTACAAAGACAATTTTAGATAAATGTTTTATGTAAGAATACGTTCAATGAAGTTCATATTTAAAATCTAATGATAAACACAATTGTTCATTGCTACAGCTTAGTAAACTAAGAAGAGATTGCCACATGGCAATAAACTCGCCAGGTTAAAAAAAAATAAACTAACAATTAGTAACTGTTTATCAAAATATTTATATTATTTTATTTATGCGCACTATTAACAAACTGTTGAACGGAACGAAGTTTTTATATATGAAATATATTTAAAATTCACGATAAAACCAAACTTCATTTTCGGACAAGCAATTTTATCGTAACAATAATTACGCTCCGATCCACTACTTGAATTTTCGCACCTAATTTAATAAAGAATACCTTTATTAAATTGGGTATCTCATTGCATGTCATGACCGCCAGATAAGCATGCCTTTGGGTAAAATATGTTTTAACTCTAGGAATGGTGAATACAAGGTCAGTTGTCATGCCTGTTATATGTCTTTGTTGAGTTTGTATTTAATTTTTTTCTTGATGATAGTGAATGGATTTGAAGTGTTAGTATTCTTATTTGTATCTACACATATATCATAATCTGTCTCACAAGAATATGTTAATATTTTACCAATTAAATTTGGAAAGACATGAACTCCACACTGATTTTCCAAGTAGAACTCAAAACTTAAACTAAACAATGAGAAAACTATAGTTGATATTTTGGCAATGATAATAAATAATAGTTTTAAAATCATATTTATCTGTGTTTTTATTACCTACCACAAAAGAAAAATTCTTTCAACTCACATTAGTTTTTCATTCTTCTTTTCAAGGTACTGTCTCCTATCGGAGTTGGCCACCATCATCACAATCCTTATCCTGTTCACTGCAGCCCAGAACAACTCTGTAGAACTGCATCAAAGTTCTTAAGTCAAGAGATGTGGCGTCTTCCTCTGCCTCCTTTGATGTATCTTGTGCCCCTTATTAAGTGACCGAGAGACTGTAATTTGCAAACCTTCACAGTTCTAAGCAGTTCTCGGTTCTTATTCATACGCACAAGCACTTCCACATTTGTAACACGATCCATCCAGAAAATCTTGAGACATCTTAAAAGTCTCGATTCTACGGGATGTTTCATGATTCTATGTTCTCGCCTGCATTTCATAGAGTAAAGTTGAGTTGATGCAACCAGAAATTCATGCGCTTTTCATGAAAAAGCTCATAAACACCTAGAATAGAAAGTTTGTTGCATAGAACTGAAGGCAGAGATATTTTCTTTAATCCTGGGTTTTCAATACCAGGAAGATCACGCGTAATAGAAGGAGAAAAACCAGTACAAAAATTGGTTAGGTAGTTGGTAATTCATGAAAATATGTTTCTGTATATTTAAGTAATCTAGAAGTTTGCTAGTCTAGGAATCCGCAGAACATTTTCTGGCCTGTGAAAGAATAGAAAAAAAAACTTTTTTTGTAATTGTACAAAATTTAATAATCACTCATTTCTTAAATTCCTTCCTAAAATTAAAACCTCTACCATCTGATGATAATTTTAAGGTTAATTTTCTTGCTCTTCTTGTCAGATGTGATAAAATGACTAAACACTATTGCATTCCAATATAATTCTTCCCTGATGTCCTTGGAACAGCCTATTATGTTGCTTATGACTTTTTAGGTGGTGGTCTTCTAGTGGACATGATGAAGAGGGCTGCCCAGAGCAAGCAGTATGCAGAAATAGACCATGCTATAAAAACTAAAGTGGAACCTTTTCTATACAATAAGGGTAAAGGAAGATTGATACCGATATCTCAACTGGTTTTGTTAAGAAACAAGGAAAGGGGTAGACACAAACTGGTAAGTCAATTGATCTTAGATAAGAGTAATAAAATAATCTTATTCTGTCATCATTTCTGTGTTTTTCATTACTGAAGGTAATCTATGGCATGTTGGTCTCCTATGACATGTCTCCACTCCTCTCGGTCACTTGCCCTTTGCATAGCAGCGTACAGGCTTCCCCCAATCAATTCCTTCACCTGATCACTCCATCTTTCTGGTACTCTGCCTTTGCCTCTTCTTCCTAACACACTTCCTATGACCATTAATCTTTACAGATTATTTGGCTCATATTTGAAAATGTGCCTGAAGAAACACAACTTACATTGAAAACATATTGAAGATAGTCATACCGTCACATTTGAGTATAGAGATGTTTATCTCTCAGCATCCGATGCCAAGACCACATCTCAAATGAATTGATTATTTTATTATGCAAATGCATGTACATATATTGATATGATGAATAATCAAACATTGACTTCTATAAAATGAAAAATTATTTTAACATGCGGTGCTTAAATCCAAATTGTTCATTAGTGTCTTTCTATTAAGTAACTATCATACAAACAGCTGGTGTTTTTTTTGTGAGAAAAAAAATTCCTAACAAAACACATCACACAAGAGCAGAAGATATAATGATTTGATTGCAATTGGAGATTTTATATTGCAAGTATGGGAACCAACGTAATGAAATTGAAAGATAACGCTGATAGTGATGGTGAAATGTTGTATTAATTTTTTTGAAGTGATTCTGATTATGTAGTACAAAAGATATTTAATAACATTAACCTTATTTCTGTTAAAGCTTCCACCTTTAAGAGGAATGGAAAATCCAGATGAAGAATTCGACATAGAGAAAGACTGGCCAGAAGTGTCGGCTGCCGAGTACACGAGGAACCCTACTGGATACAGGGACATTTGTTGGGATCTTAAGGTATCTCGTGGTATCTAAAAATAAATTGCATTCATACATATGATACATCACTAACTTCATAGTGTTTTGTTGACAGTTTTCTTTTAATGGCAGACCGATGAACTTTTAATAAGAAAAATTGCTTCTCCAAAAATTTTATTGTTGAAAACATTAAGTAACAATTATTTTGTGGTTTGAGTTATGAATATTAAGAACTTTTAGTGATTTTGTTAATTAAAAATGTCTTTAATCATTAAAAATGAAAAAGACATTTAAAAATTTGAGAAGAGAACTTTATATTTGCAAATTAAATAAGCACCATAAATTTATATCATCTAACTTAAAATGGGCATTTTTTAACAGATTTCATTGATTTTATATATTTATTAATAATGTTTTTTTAAACTCATGCCAATTATACAATTAGTCAGTCGTATAAAAAAATAATGACTGCAGATATTAAGAAACTGTATTCATACTGGTATACTCTGTTATTAAAAATTGCGAAATTACATTTGAAATATATTAAGTGAAAGATTTTAGCCACTGAGATTAAAAACTCAGATAAAATCTTATATACTTGTTGCAAAATGTATTTGAATTCAAAAACATTATTGTTAATTACTCGTATATACATCTCCAGGTTAGAAGTGATTTATTCTCTCAATTTTCATTGATAAATAACTCGAGATAAAACTAAAGTTATTGCAAAACAACTGTAGGTTCTGAAAATTTAACTAACATACTAAAATTCATATAAAAATATATTATTTTCTTAAAAGCCTAAAACAATTGTCTGATATGTACCAATGTTTTTTTTATATTGGGAATCAAAAATATCTTTCATACATACCATCACGCCATTTTTCTGTTGAGGTAAGCAGAAAGGACAAAATGTCAAACTTTCTTATCACAATATAATTCCTTTCCCTCTTCCAGATTCATACACCTTCTCATACAGTTCCTTCTGTTTCTCTTACTTTTAACCTTATTTATTTCAAAGAATCTTTCCATAATTGTCTCAGTCATCTTCTACCATGACTCCCAGTCATGCTTGCATTGTAAATTTATTTAGTCAGTCTTTTATCACCCATTCGTTCAACATGTTCAAACCAGCTCCTGCTCTTTTCCTTCCAGCCCAAAACGTGAGTTTCTAATTAATAATTACATTTCTTATGCTATCGTACATTGATATACCATGTATTATAAGTGTATACATTTCCACAGTATTTACTCGGATCCTTTCATTCATTTACCACGTGAATGTTTTACGCCCATGCATCTATTCGTATACTAACAAATTGAGTAGTTTCATTACATACTGACAGGTAAAAAGTTCCCTATTTAATTATCTTACTGCTACACCAAGTCAAACTCTCAAAATAACACTCATTTATTTATACAATTCAATCTGTCTACAACCCATAAAATAAAATATTTAAAAATATGTAATTTTATCAAAAACCTGCTTATATTCTAGGAGAGAGGCGCTGTTGGAGAAACAATTCTTCACCTTTGCTTGCTTAATGCCACAACTCTTCATGCTGACTTGGCAAAACGTCTGTTACGTTTCTATCCCAAATTAATCAACGATATATACATGAGTGATGAATACTATGGTGAGTGACAAATGCTAAAGATATGATACTCCTACTTAAAACTTTAGTGCCGAATAAAATAAATTTCAATAACATTTATATCGACTATTTAAAGCACAGAATTTGTCCAAAAAAGAGAATTTCGGGAAATGGATATCAAAATTTTATTTCAATAACATCAAAACCAGAGAGTTTGATAATTATATTGTTTTATAATTTGTATATGTATGATTTGAATGTCAAAAATATGTTTTGCTTAGAGTATTTTTTTACTTATATATATGTGGACTTATAATTTATAGGTTTTAGTTGGGCATAAAGTACGAGTATTATCACTAATTTTACAAGAAGCAAATTTATAAAAAGGTGATATTTCGTCAAAGTGAAACACATTTATTAATTTTAGTAAATTATTTTTAGTGGGAATCATTGCCAATATATAATTCACCATAGTACAGTGAGACTGTTTTCAGGATGCGCAATATTTGTTTACTAAGTTGCGAATAATTCCTCAATATTATGTACGTGTTTCATAAATCAGTGCTGCTCAAACTTTCTCATGGGGTAAACCGTTATATATGTTTTATTATCACATAGGGACCGCCTTCATTTTTATAAGATAGTGGCTATTAAAAAATATTTTGTAAATATACTTTTTTCGAATTCAAAGAAATACAATATATAAATAATACTTAGACCTTACTAAGGTTATGGTATACGACTACTATGAATACCACCAGTCGTTGGTAGCCAGTCCAAATAAGTAGCATAGTCATAAATGATATTTCATCTATGTCATACGTCTTAAGTTTAACTGCTAACATAGCGATTTAAAAAAATAATTAGACCTGAAAACTCCTTATTTTTACAGTTAACATAATTGCATGAATCGATATCATCAGCATTCATGCTGCGTGCCTATAATAAAAATATTTTAATACATGAAAACCATCTTATAGGAGAAAGTGTATTGCACCTGGCGATAGTGAATGAAGACCCATCAATGGTGAAATTCCTCCTGGATGCGGGAGCAGATTACCATGAAAGGTGTTTTGGCAGTTTCATGTGTCCTGAAGACCAGAAGGCCTCCAGGTGTGATTCACAAGACCATGAATGGGTCAATGTCACACCATTTACTACCTATGAGGGGTGTGTAAAGAACATCACTTAATTTTCTGAATGATGACATTTTTTTTTCTGTACAATATATTAGTGATGTAACAGGTACTTGGAAATTACTGGATCCGGCAAATATTACTGGGATCCGGTGCTGGGTATTGGGTCCCGTGAAAACTAAAAAGAACATAATAAGTGAATGAAAATAAATTACACAAAATTTATTTTAACATAATTTTTTATACAATAATACAAAAAGTTTTATTTAAAAATTAAATCTCAAAATAATGGTCGATTATAATGTTTCGCGAAGGTTGTTTATTCCTTTTTTCTTCGTAGATTATACCCGCCTCACTGAACATTCGCTGGGTATGCTGCTAGGAGGTGGTGATACGTATTGTCTAGCCAATTTTGATTTTGTGGCGTAGAGTAGTCTGCCTCCTAGTGTGAAATATGGGTGGCGTGTGCAGCTTTAGGAAGCACTTAAAGACAATCCTTTTTGGGAGGTCTTATCAAAATTTTGAGTCGGCTCAAATTCTTGAGGATCTCTAAATGGCACTATATAAATTGTCCTTTTACTCGTATTATTATTACTAAAAAATACAGTATAACAACTATTTACATTATTTTAAATATTATAAGTAATATAGAGATGATTTGAAGTACTGTACTTAACATCTAAGCACACACGAGGCCAGGACCCAAAACGTCATAGATATTCTTGAAGAAAAAAACAACATACTTGAAAAACAATCTGTTGAGAGAAAAAATATTTGTTTTCGTTAATTTTTTCTTTGATATACACAAGTTTTTATAAGATCTTTTCTTCTTCAATTTGCAGCCTTTGTTAGTAACGTAATCATTAGCTTGAAATTAAAATTACTAACAAAAAGAAATTTAAGGACTCCACTGGTAACCGCGTCTTTCTGATTGTGAGATTGAGCGCCAGTCTCTTGATAAAATATTTTTCCTTTATGTGTACTATTATTTGTTAACCTCGTCTGTCCGTGCCATCAAACTCTGAAACTAGTTACCGGCTGCTGTAAGATTCTCCACCCTCGTTAACTTACTTCAAATAGTGACTTAAAAAATATTACATCTCTCTTTAATGCCAAATGTGTTTCTCCACAACTCCTACTTCCTTGTCCTTGGCCATTTTCCTTTTCCTTTTTGCACACAGATTTTGGTGAGATTTGTAAATACTTTGTTTTGCTATTATTCTTTTCTTTTTTAATGCTTAATTATGTTTAGGTGTTTTTCTTTTTTTTTTGGTAATAATATAAACTGTAACCCAGTGATTGGCATGAATCTGCATAACTCTTGTTTGGTAAGTTGGAACACATCGCTGTATTCCAAAAATTCTGCCATTTATAAATGTTCTAAATAAATAATAAATCAGGAACTTAAAATGTACTTGTTGGATAAATTTTAGATATGTATATTGGGGAGAGTATCCAATGACCTTTGCAGCATGCCTGGGTCAAGAAGAATGCTACAGACTGATGTTGGCTCGAGGAGCCAACCCTAACAGTCAAGACACCAATGGAAATACGGTCTTGCATATGCTCGTCATCTATGAAAAACAAGTAAGTCAACAGTATGGTAATGCTATTATAGAGTGAAACAATTCAAACCTGGATAATTTTAAATTGCAAGTATTTAAAAAAATTTAATAGTAAATTGCTACAGGCTAAGATTAGCTGTAAAGGCTAATCTTAGCTTGTAGCAATTTACTATTTAATTTTTTACGGGGGTTTAGCAGTTGTATTATATCTGTCAAACATTGACAAGACTTGTTCATGTACGCATTTCAACTGTTAAAATGTTTAACTTAATAAAAACTTAATTTGGATTAACAGTGTTTTTCAATTATCCGGTCTCGAGTGACCCCCAGTTACCACGGATAATCAGCGCTATACTGAATACTACTTTAGTTTTGAAGAACTTCTATTGGGTGTACAAATAAGTTTCCGCCGTTTTTTATCAAAAATTGGGCATTTATTGTGAAAGAACGGAACCTCATGTTTTATTCGAAGTAGTACCCATCGCTTGCCACTACTTTTTCCCATCTTTCTGGCAGCATACGGATACCGCGTCGGAAAAATGATTCATCTTTTGAGGCTATCCACGAATCGACCCAATTTTTGGTATCTTCATATGATGTGAAGTGCTGCTCAGACAGGCCATGCGTCATCGATCGAAACAAGTGGAAATCAGAAGGCGCAATGTCTGGTGAATACGGCGGGTGGGGTAAAACTTCCTAATTGAGTGTTTCCAAATAGGTTTTGACCGGCGCCGCAACATGTGGACTAGCATTATCATGCAGGAGAATAATTTTGTCGTGTCTGGAGTAGCAGTGGGCGCGCTTTTCCTCGAGTGCTCGACTCAATCTCATCAATTGTGCTCGGTAGACAGCCCCAGCAATGGTTTCGTTCGGTTTGAGCAACTCATAATACACGACACCAAGCTGATCCCACCAAATACACAACAAGAGTTTTTTTCCATGAATATTTGGCTTAGCTGTAGATGTTGAAGCATGGCCAGGGGTTCCCCATGATTTCTTCCTTTTTGGATTATCATAGTGGATCCATTTTTCATCACCAGTGACTAAACGGTGCAGAAAACCCTTTCGTTTATGCCTGGCAAGCAGCATTTCACATGTGGAAAATCGGCGTTCAACGTTTCTCGGTGTCAGTTCATATGGAACCCAATTTCCTTGTTTTTGAATCATTCCCAATGATTTCAACCTATGTGAAATTGCTTGTTGAGTCACTCCTAATGTAAGTGCAAGTTCTTCTTGCGTTTGGCACGAATCTTGATCCAATAATACTTCCAATTCCGCGTCTTCGTACACTTTCGGCCTTCCGCTACGTTCTTTGTCTTCGATGTCAAATTCACCGTTCTTAAACTTTTGAAACCACTCACGACAACTTCTCTCACTTAAGGCAGCCTCACCATATGCTTCTACAAGCAATCGATGCGCCTCAGCTGCAGATTTCTTCAAATTGAAGAAGTAAATCAAAAGTTCCCGCAAATGACGCTTATTCGGCTCAAAACTTGACATTTTCGAACACAAAAAAATATGTTATACTGATAAAAATTCACTAATATTTCAAGGTCATGTTGTTGACAGATGTCCAACCTTACGATAATGACATTTTACATCTGACAATTTTAACCATAACTTACTGGTGGCGCCAACTTTTGTCAAACGGCGGTGACTTATTTGTACACCCAATATTTATTTTCAAGTTCTTAAAAAATACTACAATTTGAATTTTATTCATCAAATAGTGCAGAATGTGCTTCCAAGGTCTCGATATTTGGTAAAAAATAGAATAATCTAAATTTTACTAATAATCTAAGTCAATTTTAATTCATTAAATAATAATTAGTATGGTTGAATTTCAGAGTACATTTGATATGGCTTACGAGGTAGGAGCAGCATTAGACGTCCGCAATATCCTCCATCTGACTCCACTGACCTTGGCAGCCAAGCTGGCTCGGATAGAGATGTTCTTTCATATCATGAACATCGAGAGAGAGATCTACTGGCAGATCGGGAGCATCACTTGTGCTGCGTATCCACTTTCTCAGATCGACACTATCGATATTGAGACTGGGAATATTAGCAAAGATTCGGCCCTTAATTTGGTAGTTTTTGGGGTGAGTCTAAAAATAAATTGGTTCCCTTGGCTTTAGTAGTATAATCGTAAGCACTCTAGCAAGAGCGCTTACGATTATACTATACTTAAGCTAGCATCGTGGACAATCTTCTTCAATAGCAATGTTAATGCCATATAATTATATTGATTTCAACAGATAATAAACTTGATTAAGTTAGAATATATGTTAGTAAAAGTTTTTATAAAAACATTATTCGAAGAATAATAATATTCCACATTTCAGCAGATAAATATATTAACAAAAAACTTTAAACCATTAATAATGTTTAAAGATTTTGAAAAGGTCTTTCGAATTCGAATACCAGAGTATAGAAAATATTATGAGATTTTGAAAACATTGTGTTACAATCTTTATGATGCCAAAACAGCACCATTTTGATTTTATCACAAAACTCGCAGGCTCCATAGTAGCAATACATAGTTAACAATACTCCAGTCAGTTTCGAGCTAACTGCCAGTGTGTAGTTTATGTTTCCATATTTTATTCTTGATTATAGTTTTTATATTTTTTTCTGACAGATATTTATTTTAAAACTATATTAAACAGCAACGTTGATTCAATATTACTTCGAGTGACTATTAAGTAATACACTACGAGTAGTGCACTTTGTGTCAAGAATAGTTGTTATGTAGCGTCGTAACTACTTTTTACTTTAACAATTGTTTGGCGAACTCTTTAGACCGAAAAACAGTAAAAATAGTGTTAGATAAAAAAAATTGCAGAAACACTGAAAATCTGACAGTAGATCAAAAGCGCTGAAATAATACTTTCAGAGTAACTTGACCTACACTGAAATTAACATAAAGAAGGTGGCAAAAAGAGTGTTTTTACAAATCCAGAAAGTAACAAATTCCCTATTCGTAAGACATTGGAGAGCAGACAATGATGTGGAAAGATGACATAGTCTGAGTTGCTGTCTCAAACTCGATGCAGAGAGAAAATATTAAACAATGGTGGCTTGTGAAAAGAGAGGTCTATATTCAGTAGCCAGAGAACACAGGTTGATAGTAAGTAAGACATGGAAACATTCAAACCATCGGCAATAATGCTGCATGTGAAAAGACAACCCTTTTTTTCAAGAACCATCGGGAATCAATCTCAAAATCACTGGATAAAAGCCAAGCATCTTGCCAACTAAGCTGCGTCGTTTAATTAATTCGCAAGACTGACTGACTAAATTCCAAAATAAATACTTTCAAGAAACTTCTAAGTATAACATATTATTTATAGTTAAGGCGTTAATAGTGTTGAGGTTTAAAGACATTTTAATTAATTTGATTAAAACACTGTTTTTCCACTTAATATAATGGCTACCGGTTTCAAGATTTCCCCCTCATCATCAGGGGAGCTCAAGCGCAAGTTCCCCTAAGTCAAAAAACCGTGTTTTTGTTAAATCAATCAAAAACACTTCAGTGTTAAATTTTGAAAAAAATCCAGTTTTGTTACAACCACTTTGGAAGCTTTTTCAATCACAGTAGATTCTCGATTATATATCGGGTTAGTAAAAAATCTAATATTTCAAAATGTTAAAAAAAATTGGATTTTTTTACTTCCTCAGTGAATCTGCAACCCGATTAATGCAATCCCGGATAATCGAAAATCTATACTTAATAGCACTGTTTCATCTACTTACCAATCTATAGTAGCATGCTACTCTAACAGCTAAGTAAAAAATAATAATAGCAATCCTTTATAGGTACTCTTTGAACAAAATTCTTATGTACATTTGTATGTAAAAGATACTGTTGTGTGGTAATTTAATTTAATAAATACAAAATACACTTTTTAGGTTGCATTACTCAACAACACTGTACACATTATAGTTATCTTGATTAATATCTTAATTCATTATGTTTACAGGATAAAGATGAACATTTGGAATTAATGGATGGAGTATTAGTTGATCTCTTAAAAACAAAATGGGCCGCTTTTGTTAAACGTAGATTTTATAGACAATTCTTTCTCTTCGCATTCTATTTTCTGATATCCCTGGTATGCTTCACATTAAGACCTGGACCTCCGGAGAAAGGATCAGCCCCTACCAACACAACGAATACAAATTCAACTCAAAATGATACACAAATACCTCGAGGAATAGACGGCGGTCTATTGGGAAATAGTTCATTTCTAAACTTGACTAATTCATCATTTCTTGACATTTCATCGTCAGAAGACGAAACTCTGATTGCACCCTCTTTGAAAGCTGAAATAGTAAAGAACCAAGAGGCTATGATGATGAAACTTGTAATAGGGAAGACTGGAAACTGCTCAGAGATTGAGAAAGATAGTACTCCAAATAATAACTCTTCACCGTGTCAGAAAATAAGAAGCAACAGCGGCAGGCCAAAAGGTATTGTACATTAATATAATTAATATTCCTGACCTACAGGTTATTAATATACATCCATATGAGACCATCCCCATTGCCTAGTACGTAATCTGGCTTTACAATGAATGCTAAGTTAAGGAAAGATCTGATAAGGAACAGTTGTTTTTTAAAGATAGATTTTATAAGAATTAAGAAAAGAATCATGAAATTATTTGGACACATGGGAGTTGTGAAAGTCTTACGAAACAAATGTCGATATTTCCCATCACGCCATTTCTCTGTTGGGGTAGGCAGAGATGACAAACTTTCCTATTACGACATACTACCTTCATCTTCTCTACATTCATGCATCTTCTCATACAGCTCTTTCTGTTTCTCTTACTCCTTACCTTTTTTTTTAATTTCATTCTCTTGGTGCAACGATACTTTTCTCGATCTTCCTCTACCACGAATCTCACTAAAGGATGCACCTTTTTACTTAGAAAAATCCATTTAAAATTGGGGTGCGTCTAATTGTCTGAAGATCTGTAGGTGATTTGTAATAATAGGTCTTTCTCATTTATTTTTATATCTACGCACGTAATTAATTTTAATACCTACATATTATATTTTTTATTCATTCTTGTTACTCAATTTGATTACTGTATTTCATATTTTTTCTATACCTATTGAATCTCGCCATATTAATTTGACAGTTCATTTAGCGCATAAAACTAATAAAGAGGTCCAACACCACCGATAAATTGGTGTAAACTGATGCTTGTTGGCTCGCTCACGAATGAGGTGTATATTTTTTTCATGTCCATATGGACATTGTCCGAATGGATGAGTTCCGAATGACCAATGGAAATATGGTATAAATAGCACATTGGATGATATCGAAGATGACTTAGTTTTTGAAGAGAGTGACAACAATAGTTCAGATAGTACAATACGAGGGTTGCTACTTAAGTTTTGAGACAGACAAGTAAAAACAAATATTTATCATCGAAAATGGCTTTATTGTTTTTCAAAATACTCTCCATGAAGATCAATACACTTTTGCATGCGTTTGAACCAATTTTCGAAGCACTTTTTCCACTCCGAATGAGGTAACTTCAAAACATGCGTTTTGAACGCATCAACCGCTTCGTCAGGCGTCGAAAAACGTTGACCTCGCAATTTATTTTTGATGTTCGGGAATAAAAAGAAGTCATTGGGTGCCAAATCAGGGCTGTACGGCGGATGGCCCATCATCGATGTTTTGAGTGTTCAAAAAGTCACTTGTTTGAGCCGATGTGTGACAGCTCGCATTGTCGTGGTGGAGAATGATCCGTCTTCGGCGGGTGGTTTTCCTCATTTTTCCGAACACTTCTGGCTAACAAATGGTGTTGTACCATTCAGAATTGACCGTACGACGTTCCACTAAAGGCACTGTTGCGACATGACTATTTATACCGAAGAAACAAGCCACAATTGGCTTCGAAGCACTTCGTGCGCAAAAAACTTTTGTTGGATTTGGCTCGTCTTAAAAGACCCATACAGTCGACTGCTATTTAGTTTCTGGCTCATATGTATAGATCCATGATTCGTCACCTGTCACGATCTTATAGACGTCTTTTGAAGCACCGCGATCGATTTTTTTCAACATTTCTTTGGACCAATCGACACGAACCTTTTTTGAGCGATTGTCAAATTATGCGGTATCCAACGCGAACAAATCTTTTTGACGGCCAAATGTTCATGCAATTTTGAATGTATGCAATATTGAATGTATATTGAATGTATTGAATGTATGAACTAATACCCAAACATGCCTCAATCTCACGATAAGTCACATGACGATCTTGCAATATCAGTTCACGCACAGCATCGATGTTTTCTGGCACAACAACCGATTTTGGACGACCTTCACGAAATTCATCCTGGAGCGATTGAATTCGGAAAACCAGCGAAACACAGTGGCCCGGGATGGTGCTTCATCACCAAAAGTCGAAGCGAGTTGATCGGCCCACTGTTGTTGAGTTAGTCCACGTCGAAAATCATAAAAAATCATCACACGAAAATGTTCCCGATTAAATTCCATTTTTGGCCAAGATGAATTTTTCAAGTCACTGTAAACAACACAAATAGCACTCGTATGACAAAACTTTCTGAGCACGTATACCATTAAAAATGTCAAACTTTACGATGCTGATGTCAGATTTGACGTATCTACACTGGTGTTGCCATATCTCAAAACTTAAGTAGCCACCCTCGTAACAGGACAAGTAAATATGAATTAAATGCTATTGGTACAAAGTTATGATGATAATAAATAAAATTAAGAGTTTGTAAGTATTCTTGAATAATAAAATATTCTTAACTAAAAATTGTCTTTTAAATTCGGAGTGTATGTTCAGTGTGTCGTAACGTCTGAAAAATAAGGTACAATATATATAATATAAAAATTTTCATTCTTTCCTAAAATTGTTGTTTGAACATTTTGAAGCTTTTTCAAATAATTATGTTATTTTGCATATTTTATTATACTAGCAGGGCAACCAACGCAAGATAATTCCACAGAAAGTGAAGTAGAAGAATGGTGGGATGACCTAACTGAGGAATGTCGCTTGATGCAGTTCGATTCTTACCAATCAAAAGTTTGTTACATTTTTTTATCTATAATATAATAGATCAATAAGCTTAGCCACTATGAAGATAATGAAAAAATGTTTGTGATAACCAGTGCTATCAAAAGCCAAATAAAACAGCTTTATAACACTCAGCACTACTCCAGTGATGGACTGGGCTGGACGGCTACTGGTATATTCCTAGTAGACCGATGTGCTGCTTTTCTAAGTGCACAATTTTTGCTTCCTCCACATTCATACATCTCATTGTGCGCAATATTTTATTGTTCATACTTCTCACTTTAACTTCTTTTAAAATCTGGTCTACTTGATCTAACCATGGATTTCTCTTCCATATAAACTTTGTACGAGTACTTCTGAATTAAATACTCACTTAGTCATTCTCTGCATATGTTCTAACCATCCTAACTCTCCTTTCTTCGTTTTGTTATAAACATTCATTTTATGCATGCATTCATTTTCAATGTCTCCATTCCACCTTTTTTCATATATTAACACTACAAATTATTCTTCGTGCATACATACTTCTCCACAACATTAATTTTACCATATCTCTCTTGTCAAATCCAAGATTCACTTCCATACGTCAAGATGGGTTACCAACACACTATTATGTATTATATATTATGTGAAGTGCTCCTTGCACCTTATTCCATGTCGATGAGGACATCAATTTTCAATATAATTTTTAGATAAGAATAACAGCAGAGATAGCTTTGTGGTTTGGTGCAATCCTGTACATCATAGCAGCTTTGAGAGAAGCTCGCTTCTTGGGCTACAAGATGTTTGTGGAGAACCTGATGACTGCTCCATCCCGAGTGATGTTCCTGTTTTCTTGTCTTCTGATGCTCATCCTGCCGGCCCTCAGGTTGGCCTGCCTTGACGAAGCTGAAGACCATGTAGCTGTTATTATCATGCTTACAACAGCTCCATATTTTCTATTTTATTGCAGGTACATATAGTGAAAGTTTATTTGAATTTTATCATACAGTATATATAGTACAATGTAACGAATTTTATTCAATATGAATTACAGTCACGTAGTTAGCATGCAAGAATTCAAATCCTTGACAAAGGTATTTATTCTCAGATATCACAGATTTGACAATAAAAAAACAACAAAAAAATCCGCTTAAAATACACCAATCCATCGTTAAACGCAATACCACTTTATGATATTTCTAAAGCCGAATGTATTACAATCATATATCGGAAGATCTACAAAGGTTTCTTTCCTTGGTAAATTTATGCTGATGCGAGAAGGTACCCAATCTAATGGCCGCAGCCACCACTTTTCTATCCCAACAGTCAACTCGTATACAGTACCCGGCGGTAAGTAATACACATCGGGCTTAAGAAAGAGACTGTCGGCCATAATCGGCTAACTTCGGCTTTGTAGAGCATCGTCTCTGTAATTCATACATGTTTCCGTTGCGATTTGTCAGTCGTTGTTAAGCGTTCTAGGTGTGATCGCATCTACTTCAAAGTATGTGAATGACAGAGACGACGCCCTACAAAGCCGAAGTTAGCCAATTATGACCGACAGTCTCTTTCTTAAGCCCAATGTGTATTACTTACCGCCAGGTACTGTACATTTATTTTCAATCTAAAAGTAGTAGGTTTGAATCCTGAGTTAGAGCACCCTTGAGGAAAGTCTGCTCAGTAAACGGCGCTACATAAATTGTCCTTTTATTATTATTACTATCAATATATAATAACATAATTCAAATAAAATTAAAGAAAAATTAAAAAAAAAATTGATTTTACTTTACCTAATTGAAAGCAGCTATGCGTAAGTAGGTCTTCTAATTGAAAATAAAAATAATAGTTTTTTTAACCATACTACTACTTTTTTAGTTTGGAACCAATCTTACAGAGATTAAAATCTTTACATATTTTTATAGTTTTGCGATTTTTCCATGAACCAATTAATCGCATAAAGTGAGGGATTATTCCTATTTAGGGTGTTTTCTACCTAAGAAGATACTTTTCCCCTGAAAAATATCTGTATTGGAACATGGATTATTCATATTTAGGGTGTTTTCTACCTAAGAAGGTACTTTTCCCCTGAAAAGTATCTGTATTGGAACCTGGATTATTCATATTTAGGGTGTTTTCTACCTAAGAAGGTACTTTCCCCCTGAAAAGTGTCTGTATGTAAAACACGCAGTGTTGTTTAAAAATGCACTACAAGATGTGTGCTTGTTCTTTAGAGCAGCTCTAAAGTAGCACTATTATTACTTTTACATTCTTGCTTGTGATTGTGTGAAAAGAACTGCCTTAGATAGAAGAGAAACTGTAAATAATTTTTCAAAATAGTTTTAACAATATTTAACATATGTGCATGTCTCTAAAACAGCAATTCCTTCCATAGTATGATTTAGAACAGTGCGAAATTTGCTGTAATACTAATAAATTGATTGTTTTGTATAACTTTTATGATGTACATAAAATCTGTTTCTTTAAAATTGAATATAAATAATAATTAATAGACCTAATAAATAAATACTCATTACTATATTTTCTGAATTATAATTTCAGGGGTTTTAAAACTGTGGGGCCTTTCGTAGTGATGATTTATCGCATGGTAATGGGTGATTTACTCCGATTTGTTTGCATTTACTTGGTATTTGTGATGGGATTCTCTCAAGGTAACTTACAATTTTATACACTTCTTGACCTCAGAATTACCGTTGCCAATCTTTGCACCCTGGTTAGTCAGAATTTTGTCATTTTATTTAATACTGCTAAATATATATTGCACATCTTATAACATACAAGACTGTCACAAATCAAAATGGCAATGTTTGGAAATAATTCAGTTTTCAAGTATGAAAATATAAAATAACTTTTAAATCATGCAACTTAAATCAAAACATATTTAGGAGAGTAATAATGAAATTATATCAAGTTATTGAAAGACTTTGTATTTACTGTCCATGCTGTTAGATTCTGGAATCAGCTATCAATCAATATAAGACCGTTATTGATGTACTTCAAGAAAATTCTATTTAACGGGAAAAACAAAAACGGAGTAATTGGCAACATTGGTGTGTGTACAAAAGGAAAGACAAGAAAATCCTTTGAAAAAGACTACGTGAACACAAACCCGCCTTAACGAATCCTCTGAAATGACTAATCATTGTCACCGAGAAAATCACACATTTTCTATCGATGATACCAAATTCTTGCATATCAATAATAACTGTAATAAATTGGACAAATTAGAGACCCTGGAAATATCCAAGTCGGTGCATTAGGATGAATATCTGGAAAATACATACATCCCCAAGATCTCACCGCTGCTTGCTGAATTTATCTCCTGCCACCCTTCACTGACATTCCCCAACCAGAATTTTTATCATAAGACATGTGTGTATCTCGGTACCAGTTTGAATATAATTCAGTATTGTTTGTGTTCCTCTGATTATGAGCTGAAAAACTTGAAACCGGTAGGGTTATACCGTTATATCTTAAGTGGAACAGTGTTTAACTAAACAAATTACAAAAATATATTTTATTCAAAAACTTATGTCTTTAATTTGAATACAGTAATCCTTCTATTTACACGAATTCTCTTTAACGCGGTTTATTCTCTTTAGAACTAAAGGAACGGAAAAAAACAGACAAGCAACAAACTGTATATAGATTCTTTAATCCATCAACATTGGCAATTGAACCAGCTACTATGTATAAAAGCTACAACAGTAAAAATGGTAGATTCATCCAATGAGAATGATTTTTCATGAATAGGTACAGCAAATAGTAAGTTATGTGATTTTTTGTCTTCATATAAATAAATCACATAATTCTCATCAAATATGTGTTTAGTTAGTTATCAGTGACCACTCCCAGACTTTTTGATGTAAGTAAAGAATATCTGGAAATATGTCAAAGTTCATCTATTTTGCATTGCATTTAACGGCTCCGTTTATGTCATTTTCATTTACGCCAGTGTTTTCCTGGAACCAATTACTCGTATAAACAGAAGGATTAGTGTACTTATTTTTTACAATTCAGAACGGTTCAGACATATTATTTACCATGGTCGAATTTGAAACAATAAAAAACATACACGACATATTGACTGCTGAATCATTTATTTTAAAATTATAATATTCTTAAAAATATACCCTTACAAACCCTATGAGTACTAATCGATCACTCCAGGCTCAATTTTTTTTATTCCATCTAAAGAAATAAAAAATTGAATGTTTCTAGGCCTTTTGAATTTTGAGAACCCATCAAAATTTTATATAAATGACTAAAGGCATTTTCAGTACTGAACGTATTAATAATCATAAAGAATTGATAAACATTGTAATGTGATTGTTTCAGCATATTACATTATATTCCTCTCATTTGACAATCCCAACACACCTGAAGGTGTAGACGATTCTATAACGAACCCAATGCCAAGTCCAATGGAAAGTATCATGGCAATGTTCCTGATGTCTTTAACCTCATTCGGAGATTATTATGGAGCATTTGAAAGGACTGACCATGAAATAGAAGCAAAGGTAAAAAAAATCTATTTACTTTCTGTATTTCTAAATTAATAAGTCAAAAGTCATGGTTGTTGAAAAAAGTGACTTTATAAGTAATTGCAATGTAGAAGTAAACAATGAAAGATTAGAACAAGTTGAGGAATTTTGGTATTTGAGGAATATGTTTTCGAGAGATGGTAAGATAGAAAAAGATATGAAAAGTGTTACTGGAAGTAAAAAGGGCAATTGCGCATTTAGTACTGTATTTCCAATAAATCAATCGTGGTGTACCAGTACCAACCTTGGTGTATGGAAGCAAAATCTGGGCATTGAAAGTAAGTAATAAGAACAGAATAAATGCAGGAGAAATTTATGCCTTGCATAGAATATCTGATATTATAATGTTTGATGGAATAAGAAATGAACGAATAACTATTTGTTAAAGATGGGTGTAATAAGTAGAATTAAGAAAGTAATCTTGAGATGGTTTGGCTACATTGAGGGAATGAATCATAAAAAATTTACAAATTGAATTTATTTGTCTGGATTAAATGGAGAACGAGGAAGGGGTAGGCCGAAGAAAGAGTGAAGGAGATAGTTGGAGAAATTTTAACTGAGGGAAAGGCAAGAAGTATGAAGAGGAGAGCATGTACGGCGAAATATTTTATATGGGTGTGGACGAGATGAGAGCTGCGTGCATGAATAGAAAGGAGTGGAGATCTATCCTATCTACCTGCCCCAAAAGCGACATGAAGTTATCAATTTTGCTAATCATTCAATTTGAATGGGTGCTGCAGAGGAGGAAGGATCTTCCTTGCTCTATACTGCTGATATTGTAGATGAGGAGTTAGCTATGTTAGATGAAGAGTTACCGTACTAAGACTTTGTGTCTATCTTTTATAAACTTATTGATTTGTAATTCTATTATATAATAAATCTGTTCTAGGACATTGTGATTAATAAAATGTGAAAATAAATGTTAGAAGTATTTTTTTAATTTATACCTGGTTTTATAACTTGATAATTCTTGATACATTTAGATTTACATTTCAAATACCTCATTGAACAAACAGCACACTCTGTTTAAATTGACATACATCTCCCAGAAGTTGTCTTCGTTGTGCGTTCTCTGTTATTCGAACTTTCACCAAGTTGGATTTCTTAATTGTAATAATCCAACACAAATTTGGTCATTTAAAAAAAAACGTGGTCTGCTGGTCAATGCCACATGATCAAATGTTTGGCCTTTCAACTAGTCCTGATGGTGGTGGCATATGAAGGAATGCACCAACCTAGTGACAGCACTGTATTCTTGATAATGACCAAACTAATATTAAAGTCTGGCGAACATTTTGACTAAAGATATTTTCTTTATATGAATACCAATTTTTCAGTTGATGTTTGTGATATACATGGTAATAGTTGCAATACTGTTGGTAAACATGCTAATCGCGATGATGGGTAACACCTACCAGAAGATAGCTGAGACTAGGAATGAGTGGCAAAGACAGTGGGCCAGGATAGTCCTGGTCGTTGAAAGAGGTGTTTCACCTCATGAGAGACTGCGGAACCTGCTGGAATATTCTCAACCCATGTCTGATGGCAGGCGAGCTCTTATATTACGACTCAATCAATCGGTAATTGAACTTTCCTTCATTTATGTGGGTTTCAATACCTACTTTTACTTATGATAACATCTCTTACTATTACAATAGACTCTCGATTATTCGGGCTGATAGGAAAAAAATTGACCCAGATAAAAAAACGGATAATCATTGCCAAAAACAGAAAAAATATTGGAAAAAAATTGAAACAAAAATGATCCGATCTATTATTCTTTTATTTAAAATATGACACCAAGAAGTTTGTTTTTTCCCTCTGTTCACTTTTCAGCAAACGGTACTAAGCAGATTTTGCAACATTAGCTGGGGTTAGATGTAAAATTGACAGCACGATTCGAAAACTCTCCAAACAGTATTAAAAACGTGAATAAAATACAAATAGAACTAGAACTCACGGCTTTGTGACACGAAAATACAAAATTGATGATTATAAAATATGAGTACAAACAATAAAAATAGTTAATAATAAATCAACCACAATGCACACTTAATCTAAATTTACAATTTGACATGATATTTTCCCACCTTGACCCCCGTTCGCTTGCATCATACGTAAACACTAAATGTACACTCAATTTTACCAACTTTATTATCTGTTACATTTTACCAATTTTGCCAGTTAAATTTTCTAGTACATACTATATTATGTAGTCGAATGAAAGAATATTTCATTTTAAATAATATTTCAAAATGGAATCTTTTACTGCCCCGGTTAATGGGACCCCGGATAACCAAGAGTCTACTGTATTTAATTGGTTTATGGCTGAACCTAGGCCTCTCCACAATTTTCCTATGTGAATAATTTGTACAGTAATCTTTTTATCTCAAATTTGTAGCTTTTGCATCAAACCAAATGAAAACAAAATTAAGAGAACTCATAAAATATGTATACAAACTATGTGTAAATATTTTGTGATTCACTCAAACAATTAAAATATGTTATTTCCGAACTCAATTATTTTAATATTAGGTGTACAAATAAGTTTCCGCCGTTTTTTATAAAAAAATGGGCATTTATTGTGAAAGAACGGAACCTCATGTTTTATTCGAAGTAGTACCCATCGCTTGCCACTACTTTTCCCCATCTTTCTGTCAGCATACGAATACCGCGTCAGTCATCATCATCATCTTTTGAGGCTATCCACGAATCGACTCAATTTTTGGTATCTTCATATGATGTGAAGTGCTGCTCAGACAGGCCATGCGTCATCGATCAAAACAAGTGGTAATCAGAAGGAGCAATGTTTGGTGAATACAGCGGGTGGGGTAAAACTTCTCAATTGAGTGTTTCCAAATAGGTTTTGACCGGTGCCGCAACATGTGGACTAGCATTATCATGCAGGAGAATAATTTTGTCGTGTATGGCGTAGTAGTGGGCGCGCTTTTCCTCGAGTGCTCGACTCAATCTCATCAATTATGTTCGGTAGACAGCCCCAGCAATGGTTTCATTCGGTTTGAGCAACTCATAATACACGACACCAAGCTGATCCCACCAAATACACAACAAGAGTTTTTTTCCATTTGGCTTAGCCGTAGATGTTGAAGCATGACCAGGGGATCCCCATGATTTCTTCCTTTTTGGATTATCATAATGGATGCATTTTTCATCACCAGTGACTATATGGTGCAGAAAACCCTTTCGTTTATGCCTGGCAAGCAGCATTTCACATGTGGAAAATTGGCATTCAAAGTTTCTCCGTGTCAGTTCATATGAATCCCAATTTCTTTGTTTTTGAATCATTCCCAATGATTTCAACCCATGTGAAATTGCTTGTTGAGTCACTCCTAATGTAAGTGCAAGTTCTTCTTGCGTTTGGCACGAATCTTGATCCAATAATACTTCCAATTCCGCGTCTTCGTACACTTTCAGCCTTCCGCTACGTTCTTTGTCTTCGATGTCAAATTCACCGTTCTTAAACTTTTGAAACCACTCACGACAACTTCTCTCACTTAAGGCAGCCTCACCATATGCTTCTACAAGCAATCGATGCGCCTCAGCTGCAGATTTCTTCAAATTGAAGAAGTAAATCAAAAGTTCCCGCAAATGACGCTTATTCGGCTCAAAACTTGACATTTTCGAACACAAAAAAATATGTTATACTGATAAAAATTCACTAATATTTCAAGGTCATGTTATTGACAGATGTCCAACCTTACGATAATGACATTTTACATCTGACAATTTTAACCATAACTTACTGGTGGCGCCAACTTTTGTCAAACGGCGGTGACTTATTTGTACACCCAATAAAATAAAAACTAAACTTATTACCATACATATAATTATGCATAGATCATTACATAAAATAGTTAAAGAGATCAGTGCCAGATGTTTTTGTCATGACATACGAAACAGAATACGAAAATTCTTGAAATTGTTAAAAATAATTTCTACTATAAAATTTACATCAATCCCCTTTTAGTCCCCTTCAAAGTACTCTTTTTGATATGCTATATACTTATTCTAGTCTCGTGTAAACTTTTGTAACCATGTTTATAATCTCTGGTGATTTTTCATAGATTTCATCTACGTTTCTAAATTATCTCCAATTCATACATATTTTTTTTTGGATGAAAAAAAATCCATGTCAGTCCTTTTAAATAATCTAAGTGTAAAAGCATACAGTCAGTAAAATGCTTGACTTTCACCCAGAGTGGGAGTATCAAGTTCAATTCCCAATAATACCTAGAAAATAAAAAAGGTTCCCAGTTTGGTGAAAGAGTTCGTCTGGTAACAATATTTACAGACGCTAAAAAGTATGCGATAGTATTGCCAATATGTATGATGTAAAATAGCGGATTTTGTGGGTAGATTAATGATTCTAAAAAACTCAATACCCTAATTAATGGGGCTGAAAACATTGTTATATCCCGGTCAGATTCTTTAACATGTGCGCATAAACAATGTGGACATGTTGAAAAGTACCATACGAATGGATGAATGTTAAAGCATTATTTTGTATCGAAAATAAGTAGAGCAATTGTTTCATATTGTAAAAGAAGAAAAATTGTAACAGAACAAATGTAATAAAACTGGTTTTTACTTTTATATCACAGGAAGAAGACAAGGAAGAAATGAAGGAAATTCTAGAGATGAAAAGGACACATGACAGAATGGTGAAGAAAAGGCAGTTGCAGTTTGGTAAAATGACACCAAGTCCAAAGAAAGCCTTATTTTAAAAAAAACCAACTTGAGAGAGATTGTTTTTATATCCCAATAATACCCTAAACTTGTTGTGCTGTGTCATGCATAGACTCTACACATTGTGTTTGCAGAAACGGTCATCCCAAATACGCTTGTCCTGAGGAACTTAACGCCACCGATCTTGACATTTGGATCCACCTATTTATTCTGTGTCATTTAAAATAAACCACACAAGAGAAGAATTGTTTGTGCAGAATTTGAAACGCCACAGTTTTATAAAGCCCACACCTTACAGCTATTTATTTTGATTTAATTCTTCTATCTTATAATACTCGCAAACTGTTTCTGGAGTGAGTGGTTTATCTTGACGAGGGTCATTTTCAATCGATTCTCTACCTACATACAACTGTTTAGCCCAATCTTTCACTGTGGAATATGACGACGAAGATTCTCTATATACAGCATCTAAACGTTGTATCATTTCTGCTGGGCTTTTACATTATTTGGGAAGAAAGTTGATAACCGCACGATATTCAATTTTTTACATTTCAGAATATAACGAAACCACACATCTTCTATAGTCTAGACAACCTATTGAGTACAGTTATTAAATTTTAACTGTAACATTGCCTGACTATGGGGTGGGTGTGGCTGGTGTGGTATCTGTCCATACAGAATCATCATGTCCATTCAGCCTGAACAAGTTTCAGACTGAAACTTGTTCAGGCTGAAAACTTTTGGCCCTTAGTGGTATAACACAAAACGAAATAGTTCCATAGATTAGATTAGATTTATATTTTGTAAAACAGGAGATAGAATTAGGATAAAGAGAAAAAAATTAAGAGACAATTTTTAGTCAAACCAATATTGATGAAATTTCATTTTTTTTTATTTGGTTTTTGTTTACATTATTTATTTTTATGAGGTCTTCTATTTTAATACTAATCTTTTTCCCATTAATATCTCTTGATTAATTATTATTTTTATAGTAAATACATCTAAGTTATCAGTGTTGTTAAGTAACTCAGCTGCTTGAGTAGCATGCTACTTTAGGTTGATAGACATGTTGAAAGTAGCTTTAATAGACATGTTGAAAGTAGCTTTAATAGACATGTTGAAAGTAGCTTTAACGACAAAAATCCTGATGGAAACGCATTAAGAGCGCCGACCCCAAAATATCGGATAGACGGAAAGAGAACAAAGATGAGAAGTCTTATTAAAAGTATCATATTTAGTGCTAATTTTTGATTAAATTATTTTTTTAGACATAATTTTACACACTTTATGTATCAACGTTAAAAATGAGAAATTAAAAACTACAAAAATGGGATTAGAAACTGTTTAATCAACATAATTTCATAGTTGACATAAATTAAGAAAATATACAGTGGTTTGTAATAAAATTATTGAAATAAATTATCTTGAAAAAATAAGATTTTTTTTATTTTATAATTTACCTATTGATTTGTTATTAATTTTGTAGAATTTCATTTTCAATAAAATGATTTTCCCCATAATATGAACAAAATCTACATGATAAACATAGAATAAATGTTAACTACATCTAAAATACGTGTATAGCTCACTCAAATGCCAAAAAAAATGTTCATATGAAACGAAACAGACCTGTCACATTTTGGTGAAATTCATTTAGTTCAGTGCTTCTCAAACTACGAGTATAATCCCTGGACCAGATGTGTTGGTCCGCAAACAGTTTGTTACTAGGTCGCATCGAGAGAAAATTCTAATACAAATGAATAATAAGTATTATGCATTTCAACTTGTGTATCGAGTGGATGAATTATAAGAATACAGTTATCTTTTTATTTTTTTTAAACAGATTTTTCTTTAATGTTACGGCCCTGGGTCTCCTAATCCCTGGCCTGTTGTATGCTTGTATCAAATGTATTGTAGATATAATTTTTTTATACATACTAACTACAATAAATTTAATAAAATGTAGTAAAATTTTTATATTTAGATGTAACTTGCTTGTGGGCAGCGGTTTTTGATGTTTTCAGTATCTCAATCATTATTCGTGTCGGAGAATACAAGTTATTCTCAATCAATGCCTTTGCAACATTGTACTAAATTAATGAAATGCATCGTTCTCATTATTTGTTTTATAATTTTATTTTTGTTTTTGTATTTTTTTAATATTCAGTCTAAAAATAAAACAAAATGTATTTGAATCCCGTTCTCTTGGTTTTTTTAATTTTTATTATTTAATTTCACAAAAATACTGGTCAGCGATCGATTGGAATAAAAAAAAAGGTTTGTGAAAACAGAAAGTTAGAGAAGCACTGATTTAGTAAATAATTTATTTTATTGTACTAAATATTAAAAATTGGCATAATCAAATTTTTCAGATTTTGTTTGTAATTCCAAAGGGTAATTAATTATCAATGACAATTTAAGGGATAAAATGTTGAAAATATAATAACAATGCGTAGAAAAATAAATAAAATATACTTGTCAATAATGCATACAAAACCATCTTACTGATAAAATAGTTTTTTTACTTTCAATTTCTCTTGTAAGAAATAATACAGGAGTCCTCGATTTTCGTACATTTGATTTTTGTACATATTTCACACTAGTACATTTACTAGCTACTATGTTATTGAGTTTTGTACATTAAACTAGTTATTTCTAACAAGGAAGATGTTTCTCACTCAGAACCGTTGTCACACCAAGGCCTAATTGATCTATCTACAAGAGACAATTAGGATACAAACTGAAACAGAAGAAGCTGATGATGAAGAACCCATTGTTAAGACTAGGACAGTTAAGAACATGAATGAAGTCTACATGCATCTTGAAATTTTTCTGAATATCATAGAAGAATGTGGTCCCAATGGACAGTGTATATCACAAGTATACACATATAATAGACATATTATGTAAGGGCAATAAAAGCATAGCATGTTATAGAACTATCTATCAAGAGAAGAAAAAGAAGGATAGTTTTCAACGATCTCTTGATGAATTTAGTATAAAGAAAACACCTGATAGTAGTACTAATACGCCTCCTTAAATTAATTAATAGTACATCTCAGTTACAATTAGCTTTGTGTTTATATTTTACATTCATGAATGTTTGACCCATGTTTCCATTGCTGAGTAAGTATTTTTTTATATTGCTCTACTTTTGTACATTCAACCAATTATGTACAAAAGTCGAGGGCTGTCTGTATTCTTATTCAATAATAATTTAATGAATCACAATTCTATGCAGCAGTCAAAAGCCGGTCGCGTTTTATTAAATCATATTTTATAAATTAATCAAACTAAATGAATTCAGCAAAACTAATCTTTCTTCAAAGTTTAATCAACATTGATTAGTGTAGGAAGTAAGTTAAAACTACATTATTTCATTTTCAAAAGGTAAAAATCAGATGAGAAAAATATCAAGGAAATCAAGGTTCACCATCGAAGGTTCAAGGTTCACCATCGAACAAAATTCACATCTTCAAATTCTAAACAACTCCACTTTCTACCTTCTACAATACATTGCAATTACACAATCTAGTTGATCTTATTACTCATACAATATTGCACTACCTTTTTAAATCACATCCTAGACAAAAAATCATATTTCTATAATTTGAATAAACCTCAAACTGTGCTATCTTAATATATATGCGTGATTTAATTTTTAAAATAAAGTTAAACTATGCCAACAATCTTAAACAATATATAATTTCCCCATATATAAATATGCTAAGCACATATTTCCAAAAAACACTCTCAAGAGGATGAATTGCCTTAGTAAATAATATATATGCCAAGGGTTATTTTAACCATGCTCTGTCACACTCGAATCTTACGTTGATCACTAATCAAATTCCTTTTCAGTGTGGGCAACATAAAAATTGACACCCTTCTTGATCTAGTTGGTAAGATTCGGTTTCGATTCCTGATGGAACCCAAAAAAAATAGTAAAAAAGTGTCCAAGTCAGGTTGGAGAGTTCGTCTGCTAACAATACTCTCATGTGCTAGACATGTATGAGTGTTGTTGTCTATTTATGTGCAGGAGTATTTTAAACACATTCGATGGCAAGCTGTAAGTTACTTGCCTTCTCCAGTGGTTTTTAACCTGAAGGCTCAGTTACTAGGGCTAAAGACAATGCTGTTCCACGTACGTATGATAAATTTATGTATGTTAAGGGGTACCATACGAATCAATGAATTTAAAAAAATATTTTGAAAAATATTTATTTTTTTCATAAATAATATTCCGTAAAGAATAAATATGACTATCCGAGATATCCTTTTTCCCCAAAAACTAATCTGAAAAATGTATTTCAGAACAGCAACCTTCTGCACAAGTCCAGAAGGCTAGCCATATGACTCGACACCTCTCCTGATGCTACACAAAGGTGCTTATCTCTTGACGAAGAAGAACGTACTATACATTCGGACTAATAGAAACAGATTGGTTTAAATTTTTTTCAAAATGAATCTTGATTTGCATGAATGTATGGCTGATAGATAAACAAAGATACTTATAATTATAGGTTGAGACTAGTATTTTAGTAATTAAAATTCTTATTTGATATTCTGTCATTCCTGGGTTCACTTCCTAACATGTCCCAATATGGTTACTATTACATTGCTTTACATAAATTGTATTAGCTGTTTTACATGAATTACATAGTGATGTTGAAAATATATTTATCACAACTTAATCTTATATAAATTATTTTAGTTTTTTTATCAAACATTTTGGCTTCAACTTTGTGACACTATATTAGAATATTTAATTATACATTACTTTGTTATTCCACTAATTACATGGATCCCCGCGACACGTGTTTATACTTCTTATCTCAAGACAGTTGTCAGGTGGAACGATCCCGATTTGTTATGAGAGCAATGCTTAGGTCCAACTGGTTTCATATATCATCCAAATTGTCTCCGCCATTCAGTTTATTTATTTTGGAGTAATTAAGTTATTAATTAGTTGTTTATTTGAGTCATAGTTAAGAGAATAATTTTAAATGTTGATGGAATAACCTCCATTGTTTCACGCTTCCTTTTAGAAAAAATAAGACCTGCATATTACAGCAGCAAAAGTATAAGTAAAAATATTTTTAACACCAAAGCAAGGAAAATGAATTACATAAAAGCGGGGTATACGAAAAAGAATGTGCTTGTAAAAGTACATATATTGGAAAGACAGAGGAACATTATCACTACAATATAAGTACATAAACATTGTCTATCATCTTTTATCAACTTTCCAGAATTTACAAACCATATTATAGAGATTTAAAAAAAAATAGAATTAATAGTTTACTTATGTCACTAAAGTTATACAAAACAATAAATTTAGAAACATTAAAGATACATAAAGCCATAGGAATAAACAAATCAGTAATATATGAAGTTCACGGCCATTATTCAAGAAGAAGAAAGAAGAATACAAAAAATTCCAGCCCTCACATTTTTTTTTTCTTTTGGGACAATATCCACATTGTCATGTTTCATGTGTGTGTCCACACACATGTCCACACATATGTCCACACACATGAAACATGACAACAGTTGAACCTAAGTATTTTAAGCTCGTAATAAACCAGGATGATTCCGTTTGAAGAATCTCAAGATAGGAGGTAGAAACATGTGCTGCGGGGATTAATATAATTGGCAATAACAAAATAATTTATTATCAAATATTATAATTTGATTATATTGGATATGTTCCTCAGGAATATATTATGATCAAGATATGGTGACACTCAGCGTAACCAGACTGATCAACATTATACTATACGTGGGCGGTCCGATAAGTACTTAGCCTCACCGCCCGATGCCGCCACTCTCGCAAGAGCAATTTTTTATCGTGTAGTACATTCTCGTTGACAGCTACTGTCAAAATTTCAGCCAAATCGGATGCGTAGTTTTGTTTTGACCGCGTGTGGAAGCGAGCGTGTCCGCGGATTTGAGAAAAATGGAAAAAGAGCAATATCGGTCGGTGATTCGATTCTTGTTTTTGAAAGGGAAATCGCGCAGTGAAATCAAAGAGCGCTTGGATGCTGGGTACGGTGACTCTTCTCCTTCGATGGCGACCATCAAAAATTGGTTTAACGAGTTTCAACGTGGTCGCACGTCAGTTTTTGATGAGCCACGCCCAGGTGCCCCGAAAACGGCTACCACGGAGGATAACGTGACAAAAATCCACGATCTCATATTGGCAGACCGCCGATTGAAGGTGCGCGAGATAGCTGAGACAGTAGGCATCTCAAAAGACCGCGTGGGTCATATCCTGCATGAAGTATTGGGCATGAGAAAGCTGTCGGCGCGATGGGTGCCGCGTTTGCTCACTCCGGACAACAAGCGCAACCGTGAGACCACTTCAGAGCAGTGTTTGACGATGTTTAAGCGCAATCCGAAGGAGTTTCTGCGTCGTTTCGTGACCGTCGACGAAACATGGATACACTGGTACACATCCGAGACCAAGGAACAGTCGAAACAGTGGACTTCACCCGGCGAACGTGCTCCGAAGAAGGCGAAGACTGTCCTATCGGCCGGAAAGGTGATGGCCACCGTTTTCTGGGATTCAAAAGGTGTGATCTACATCGACTTCCTGGAGAAGGGCAAAACGGTCACAGGGCTCTACTATGCCGAATTATTGGGCCGATTCGACGCCGAATTGCAGAAAAAACAGCCCCATTTGGCGAAGAAAAAAGTGCTCTTCCATCATGACAACGCACCGGCTCACACCTCCGCCGTCGCCACGGCCAAATTGGTAGAATTAGGCTACGAACTGCTGCCCCATCCACCGTATTCTCCGGATTTGGCCCCGTGCGACTTCTTTTTGTTTCCAAATTTGAAAAAGTCACTTGCCGGGCAGAAATTTGAGTCGAATGAGGAGGTTATCGCCGCCACGGAGGCCTACTTTGCAGACCTCCAGAAAACGTATTTTTCAGACAGGTTAAAGAAGTTGGAGCATCGCTGGGTCAAGTGTATCGAACTCAAAGGAGATTATGTTGAGAAATAAATCGCCAATTTTCCAAAATTTTTGTTATTCTTTAGTAGGCTAAGTATTTATCGGACCACCCTCGTATATTATTTGTGCAAAATATAGAAAGTGCCCTAATATTTTAATTTAAGAAATGATAGATGTGTACTCGTATACTTTGCCATTTTATGCATGAAAGAAAGCTTTAGCTTTAAAGAAAAAATAATATACACGTATGTACATTTGTTTTAACATTCCTGTTTTATTTTTTTATATAAAGGTTGATTATAAAAAATATAAATTAAATAATAATTAATATAATATCTATAATTACTCGCTTACTTTCCTAAACTCTTTTCTAAAGAATCAATTTTCTTACTGATAGCGGCCAAACTCTCCATCACAGAGAGAGATACTTGATTGTATGTCTCCATTGCTTGAAGAACACAGTTTTCTACCTGTAAACAAATTAAGATAAATATGAGATCAGCGAAGATAAAATACCTTGACCAAATAACAACTATTCAATTAGAAGTTCTCTTGGCACAAAAGTTTGTTATTTTTATAAAGGAATCTCAGTTGAACTTTTTTAGATTTAGACTTTTTGAGTGAATGCCAACGCAATATCTGCCGAACTGAATTATCTCAGCTGACATCCAGTGGATCTGCATCTTTGTTAGATTTACATACAAACATGAATTAGCTTTTATTTTTGCTACATTTATATGGAAAATTTTAATGGACCATTTGCAAAAATAATTAATTATTTTTTATACTATTTCTTTGTACTCGAAGGAACGAAAGACAATTTTTATTTTATGACAAAACTCGCAGGTGTCACATTAGAAATATGCTATAATAAGTTTGGGTCTGATTTCCTTAACAGATGGAGGGTCATATGCGTCTTCATATTTTTATTTGTGATCATATTATAATTTTACAGTTTTTGATGTCTACTATTTTCATAGCATTTAGTTAAAAAAATGTCAACAATATTAAAATGCAATTTTTAATCAATATTGTTGTTTTTGTATCATAAAAATTTTGATATCTATCCAAACATTTGAGGCAGCGTGGACAGTGCTAATGATTAGTTGGGTAATCAGATAGCAGAGTGTAAAAATAAAAGAATGAATGATTTTTTGTTGCAAAATTGAATTCTAGGTAAAACACAGATTAAATAAGTTCTATTAATAAAAACAAGAAAAACAGATAAATTACATGGCCTAGTTGATAAGACACCTGTCTTCGTTGTTGTGGGTTCAGTACCCGTTGGTAACCAGATTTTTTGAAAAAAAGGGATCCAATCTGGTTTTCATTTAAGGTTTACTTAACACTTTTCTGGTTGGTTGGAAAAAATTGCTCATCATAATAAACCTACCAAGTTTTACTGTATACAATGACAGTATAATACAATACAAGTGAATCTGCCAGAAATTGAGCCTAGGATGCTTGTCACGAATGCCAACTATTAGATTATGGCACACATTAATTAAATCACATATTTAGTACTACACAGTTTGCTATATTGTACTTTGAAACTATAAAGAATAAATTTAGTGTATTTTATTATATTTATATAGGATTATATTATATAAGAACACTATTAATGACAATACCTGATCACACTGATCCTTATCCTCAATGTTGAGAGTCTTCAATTTCTCAACGGTTTTGTTCAACAAAGCAATATTGGCTAATGGTTCCGAGTCCAAGACAGAAGACTTGTCTTGACAAAGTTGCATGTTGTGGCAGTAATGGTGTATACTCTGCTCATTTAACAAAATATAATTCATTTTTAACTTTCCATCATTGACCTGAAAAAAAAAACACTTTGTAAAACAAAATAACTATTATTGTGGCATATACAGGTGGAGCATGAATTTTGCTACAAAAATAAATTAAAACAACTTTTTTTAATATTTAAATTAAAAAAAGTTTTTTACTAATTTCCATATTACATTATGAATTTCTCAGAAATATAAATAAACCCTACAAAAGATATTAAAAAAATAACAGTCCTAAACTGGCCAAATGGTGGAGAATACGAAATTTTCCGAGCTTATTGCAATAATTTATTTGTATAGTACTTCTCAACATTTCCGAATTGGTAATGTGGACATATTGAAGAGTGTTGCCTGGATACAATGTTGTCTTCGGTCCTGCTAATAGAACCTTCAGTTTAGAATCACTGGGGTAAGCACGGAACTTCCAGTTTATCATAGCATATCAATACGTGCGTATTGACATTACTACCAGACTTGAAGACGCATCGAAACTCACACACCTCTATGGCACGTAAGTATTGTTACCAGAAACTCAACTAGATTGGAACCCTTCTCTTAATGTTTTTGTAACCTAATCTGATAGCAATAACAATTGTTAACATTTTATGTTAGGAAAACTATTATACCAGGTCTGTAAATATGAAACCGGAATTTGCTCATAGATGACTAGTTGTCAATGTAGTAACTGTCAAACCGTGTCATTGGCGCCTTTTTCTTGTGTTTACATTTGTCAAAGACTTTTAACTGACAACAATACAAGTTTAATACAACTACATATGTTTTCATAGCGTTGAACATGTTGAACACGATTTGCGGACAGCATTGATTTTCTGTTACCATTTGAAGCAAACTGCTGCAGAATCGCATCGAATGTTTGTCCAAGCTTACGGTGAGCATGCTCTTCGTAAATCACAGTGCTTTGAGTGGTTTAAAAAATTCAAAAGTGGCGATTTTGATGTGAGAAACGAAGAACGTGGAAGACCACCGAGAAAGTTTGAAGATGCCGAATTGCAAGCATTGTTGGATGAGGATGACGCTCAAACGCAACAACAACTCGCGGATCAATTAAATGTGACACAAGAAGCCGTCTCCATACGTTTGAAAGCCATGGGAAAGATCCAGAAGGTGGGAAAATGGGTTCCACATAAACTGAATGAAAGACAGCAGGAAAACCGAAAAACCACTTGCGAAATGCTGCAGGTACAAAAGAAAATCATTTCTCCATCGATTGTGACTGGCGATGGGAAATGGATATATTTCGAGAATCTATTATGAGCTGCTAGAAGGGTGTTATTATGAGCTGTTAAAACCTGGCGAAACCATTAATACTGAACGCTACCGACAACAAATGATGGATTTGAACCAAGCATTGCGTGAAAAACGACCAGAATATCAAAGAAGCAACACAAAGTGATTTTGCTTCATGATAATGCACCATCGCACACAGAAAAACCGGTCAAGGAAACGATTGAGGCGTTTAGTTGGCAAATATTTTCGCATGCGGCTTAGTCACCAGACTTGGCTCCATCCGATTACTACTTATTTGCACCGATGGGACACGCACTTGCTGAGCAGAGTTTTACTTCTTACGAAAATGCACGAAAATGGTTCCATGACTGGTTTGCCTCAAAACAGCAACAGTTTTTTTGGCGTGGCATCCACAAATTGCCAGAGATGGGAAAAATGTGTAGCTAGCGATGGGCAATACTTTGAATAAAATATTTTTTACCATTTTCATACAATAAATGTGTATTTTCTATAAAAAAAATCCGGTTTCAGATTTACAGACGTATGTAAATATTATATTAATAATAAAGTAACAAAATGATTTTATTAAGATTTAATTTTAAATTACTTTGTTATTCCTCTCATTATATTAATCCTCACACAAGTGTTTCTACCTCCTATTACAAGGATCTCTTTAGGTGGAATGATCCCCATTTGTTACAAGAGCAATGCTTAGATCCAACTGGTGTCATATTTCATCAGAAGTATTTGTGGTCTATTTATTGACTCAAAGGAAAAAAAATATGAGATGATTTTTTTTGGATTCTTTGGTTATTTATCACTAATGTTTATAAATTCATTGTTTTGTATAATTTTTGTGATGGATGTAAAATTTTAAGTCTGCTTTTAACTCTGCTATGAATGTATGATTTGTACCTATAATAAAACGTTTTCAACGACGAAAATATGTATTTTTCGATAATACCTGTCAGCGCATAGAATGACAAAGCAAAAAATTCTTGATAAATTGGATCTCAACAGAAAGAAAATACAATTGTTACAAACCTGATTGACATATTGAGGATCCAAATAATTGTTAAGTTCGTCTAATCTTTTATTAATCTCTGAAATTTTTTCTCGGCCCGATGTCATATTATTTAGAACTGATTCAGCAGCTGATATTTGTTCAACGGCAGTTTTCTCACAAGTTTCATCCCCAGAATATCCCAATTTGCATTCCAATTCTTCAATTCTGGATTCTACAACATTGAACGGGTCCATCTAAAACCAAACACATTTTTAAAATATTGTGTAATATAAACTATTTTACCATTTCAGTCCAATAAAAGAGGTCTATCTGAAAGAGTATCAATATTACATAACCATGTGCGAAAGTTATATTTCTTTTATCATAAGAATACGTCGTCCATGACCTAGTTGGTATGATGCGACTTTTGTGTCCAGGGGTTACGGATTCCATTCTCGTTAGTAATCCAATTTTATGAATTCGGTTCACATTTATTCCTAATCTCTTCATTCCATATTCTGTCATACATTATCAGTTCGTGTATTCTTCTAAATGCACGTATTTCTACACCATTTATTCGGTTCTTCTCAGTCTTGATCCAGGGTCACATTTTACTCCCATACAACAAAATTGGTAGTAAATTAAGTTGTATAAGGTATTTAACTGTTGTAATGCGTGGTTTGGTTTATAATGATGGCATGATATGCCAAACTACGCAGTACAGCAATCCGAAAGTCCTACAACTGATACAAAGTGCCGCGAAACCCTCAACATATATCGGTACTAATATACTGTTGTGGACAATATTTCATCTACATATTTAATCAGATACTTGCATCTATATACTCGGACTGTCAGGTTCGAGTATATACATGCAAGTATCTGATTAAATATGTAGATGAAATATTTAGTTTGGGTACTTGATAAAAACCTTTTTTGGAATACAGTTGCAAGTATTTTATGTTTATTGCGAGGTTGAAAAATAAATATTTACACTCTTATGTCAAAATATTAAAATATTCATCGCTTCACTTACATGCATACATCCCGTCATATCTATATCTGAGTGTTCATTTTGCTAAGTTATCTTTTATTAATTTCTGGCATATTTATCATAAAATTGCGCATACACATCGTAATTTTTTTCTTCTATGTAAGTAGATTAAAAAATATTATACCTTTGTTGAGCTTTTGAAATGTATTTCGCCAATTTCAAGAACTGTCAAGTGTTGAGTCAAATTTGTCAGAATGACAGCACCTGTGTAATGTCAGCGTTAAAAAATAATTTGGCAACATTATTGTGCAAATAAATGGAACTACAAGAAAGAATAATATATATTTTTAAAATTAAATTACTTATACTTGTATAAACTTAGTTTTATTTTAAACACGACTAAATTATTAAACAGTTAAGAAAAAAACTTAATGAACAATTTCATGAACTTATTTTTAAGCCACATTTAATCTTGAAATTCAATTTTTTTAAACCACTCTAATTTCACTGTTTTAATTATAGGTAAGTTAAAGAAAAAACGTTTAGAATTGTTTTTCAAATAATTACCTAATGAAAGGGAAGAATTACATTTTCATTAATCTTTTTCTAGACAAGAGTGGATCTTCTCCAATGGTTATTGTTTCTCATTTTTCAGTATAGCGCTTTTATTACAGACAGCTAAATTTTCACTTTTTGTCGGTCACGTTTATTTCGATTAAAAAATGATAAGAAATAAATATCTCATACTTCTATATTTGCTCTATCATTCATACTAAACAATCCGGTGATTTCCACTTGGTCTCTCTCAGTTTTTCTTAACTTTCTGAATCTGTTAGTTTAATGATTCATAATATTTCATTATTGTTTAGATCTTGTTAATCCTAATACGCTTAGATCTATATTTTTTAAGTAGATATAAGCTTTTGAATTAATAAAATGTCCACGTGTAACATCAACAACCAAATGTAAATTATGTATATTTTGCTGTGCAAATTACAATTTGCACAGATCTTTGATTGCGACGAATAATATTAAAATAATCACTAGTTAGTCCCGAATAATTAATTAATCTATCATCCAGTCAGTAATTAATCTACGGCTATATGTACGGCCGGTACCGTAAAAATGTTGCTATGAAAATAAAATTTTACCCTGACGCGTGCTTTTGACGTTTCCGTACGTTAATTCATTGTTATCTGTCTCGCTCTTAGTTTTGGATATTTATAAAATTTCTGTGGCTAATATTAGCTAAAATGGCTGGAGACGAATATTTTACTGGGAACGAACTTCAAATACCTCCTATTAAATACGAATGTAAGTCATTTTATTACAATCATTCATTGCATGTAGTCAAAATAACCTAAATTGACACTTTATTTCATCATAATGCGTCACTCTTTACGCACACGCGCGTTGTACTTTTTACATGTATGCGTGAGGGCGTAGGAATTTTGGCGCGTAAATGGTATAGTTAACGTTTTTATTTGTTTTTACAACTAAAAACAATTTTTATATAGCAAAATTTTCAAAATATTTTTATTTTATATTTTTTTCTTCAAATAAACGAAATAAATTTTAACGTATATTTATTTTTATTAATTCATAACTATTAAATAGTTTAACCCTACGATCGAGTTCAACACCCTTTCAAGGCTAACAGCTGGATGTAATATGATGTGAACCCATCATATCCAATTTCTTAAACATTTTTTTCGTATGAAATTTTTGCCTTGAATAACTTTTTACATTGTTTTTTTTTCAGACTTGGATCACACTGCTGACGTTCAGTAAGTACAATCGATCGTTGAACTTTCCAAAAAAATAACTATTAACATGCCCGATTATATCTTACGATATGGCGTGTTTCTATTTTGAGTTTTTTAAGCCTAATTAATCGTGGAGATTGCTAATTACTTTTTTCTTAGTAATTTTCCTTTTTTTTCTAAAAACTGTTAACGAATGCTTATATTTTGAATCGAGCACGTAGATCAAGTAGCTTCTTCTCACCGTGTCAACGAGGCTACATTATTTTCATATATAATTCTGCCATTTGAACAGCACTGGGCGTTCCACGAATCAAGCCCTCGGTGAAAATATACCGAGATCCTCAGTCGCTGCAATAAGCATTGTATGTAACATACTGCTGCTCATCGCAAACACAGATAGTCGATCCATCATGTAACATTCTATATTTTGCCATATTGTCCTTGATTTTCCCAATGCCCGATCGAAGCGTGTTAAAATATTAGGTCCTTACATATGAAATTGGCGTTTTGTTTGGGAGGAACATAAAGTTGATTTTTTTTTAATATAATATATTTATTTAATCAAAGTATGTACCATTGCTATCTATGCACTTTTGCCATCTCATAGGTAGTTCATCGATCCCTTTACTAAAAAAACCATTCGGACGGGAATCAATAAAATCTTTGAAGTCGGTTTGGACTGCCCCATCGGAGTTGAATTTTTTCCCTTGCAAGAAGTTATCCAAATTTCGAAAAAAATAGTAATCTGTTGGGGCAAGGTCCGGAGAGTACGGTGGATGTCTTAGACATTCCAATTGAAGCTCTTCTAATTTGGTAGCCGTCTGTTGTGCAGTGTGTGGTCTAGCGTTATCATGAAGCAGCAGTGGCCTAGAGCGATTAACCAGCCTCGGTTGTTTAGCAGCTAGCTTTTCCATCATGGTTTGCAGTTGCTGACAAAAGACATCTGCCGTAATCGTCTGGCCAGATTTAAGAAAGCTGTAGTGAACGACACCAGCACTAGTCCACCAAACGCTCACAAGTAACTTTTTTGGAGTCAATTTTCGCTTGGGGCATGGTTTGGCTGGTTCGGCAGGGTTCAGCCATTGCGATGAGCGCTTCCGATTATCATACAGGATCCACTTTTCATCACAGGTAATGATTCGATTCAAAATCCCTTCATTATTGTGCCGGTTGAGTAATGCAACGCAGCAGTCAACGCGCGTTTGTTGATTTGCTTCACTCAATTCGTGAGGTACCCACCTTTCAAGCTTTTTCACCTTCCCAATTTGCTTCAAGTGGATTAAAACAGTTTTATCACTAACACCGCAGCCTGCAGCTAACTCGGACGTGGTTTGCGATGGATCCGCTTCCACAATAGCCTTCAATTCTTCATTATCAACTTTGGTCTCCGGCTGTCCACGGGGCTTCTTCTGCAGGTCGAAATTTCCAGAACGAAAACGTTGGAACCAAAAACGCACTGTGTTTTCTTTTGCGGCACCGTCGCCATACACATCATTAATCCTTCGAGCCGTTTCTGCAGCACTGGTGCCACGGTGGAACTCGTACTCGTAAATAACGCGATATTTCAAGTTTTCCATTTTGTAAACTGAGTGACGCAAAGAAAAAAAACAATTGAGGAAAAAACAAATGAATTATAATTTTCGAAACACAAATACTTGAGTTAATAGCTGTATAAATTTGAATTTGGAATTCCTAACCAAAGAGAAGATATTTGAGATCAAAGTTGCCAGTACGGCAAAACGCCAATTTCATATGTAAGGACCTAATATTTCCATGACAGTTCAGGGCCAGGTGGTAATGCTTTTTCAAAATCTACCGCTAAAACCAGATGTTTATCTTTACTCGTTCACCCTAGCAATATAAGGTAGTTGTTCCAGATTAGTGGTCTTAGTAAAACTGTGCCTGTATTTCAACCTACCACTGAGGTTAGTGGTTAAACAAAGGATGTTTGGGACAATCCAATTAGTTGATCTTTCAGCAACACTGCTAATAATGTATCTTGATTTTCGGAGGAGCTATCACAGCGAGAATTTGCACTTTATTTAATGGAGTTGGTTTAAAGCGACATGTTTTATGCAGGGCTATGTCCACCTAAGCGTGGTTTTATCGGCTCCAGACAGGGCAGGCGTATTCAACTGCCGCGTAGCACAAGTTCAGTCCTAAAATTCGGAGGATAGAGGGTTTTGCGTATTATGCATGAATTTATCAGTTTTCTAAACATTACTGGAATGGGTTTTAAATATGTCTATCATTCAAAATTTAACTAATCTTATGACTTGGTTCTCGGTTGCGCAAGTAGAAGGCACAAACCAGGGCTTGGTTTTAGCTCTTTTTTCTAGTAATTTCCCATTGCTTCATCTTCCCCAAATACGTTTGTTATGTAACTATACTGATATTACTATGTGTTATATATATCTGGTAGGTTTATTGCTATATGTTATTGGCAATTTCAATCAAAAAGGATTCAATTCGAAATCTTTGTGGAAATCAAGCGTTCTATCTCTAGGACACATAGTGGCTTGATTATTTTGGGTATAAGGCTTTGGGTATCTTTGGCAAACGTGACACTTTTGGGGTGGTTTCGCTTTTGGTTACCTATTAATGCTTATACAATAGTTATGTATTGTTATATTATATCACACTTCCTCTTTAAAGATTGATGCTTGGCAGTTTTAGACTGGATTCCCGTTTGACCTTATGCTAGCCTACTGCTGGAATGCTACTTACGAGTAAATCAGACGGGGATCCACTTCAGCATTGTAGAGATCCACTTACCTTTTGTTTTTACGTTTTGATTCTCCGATACGAGAGTGATCAACTGCTACGTAAACAGACATCGACTGTCAGTAACTTCAGAATAATCATCGTCAAAATCGCCATGACAAAATAATACGCCATAAAAAAGTTGGATAGATGAAACCCAGAGGTTCGTTGGGGAATTGTGATATGCAGAAAGAAATATAATCTCGGATCCATTTTGACTATTCATTCACCATTGTGAAGTTCGTCCAGATAAATATTTGATAAACTATCACCGATCAGTGAAATGTTACTTCGTAGCAATTGATCGATCTGGTGTCGGAAAATTTAAGGGGAAAATAAAATAAAGGTGGAACGCAGCAATGTTCAAATCAATTTTCAACCGCATAGAAAATAACCTAAATTTGCTAGGCCATTGTATAAAGCAGGAGTGAGATACAATAATACGTTGTAAAACGATTATACAAGATGTATATTTAATAATAGGTATCCAAAAGTGAAACATTATATAATTATTGTAGATCTCATCTGTCAACGAGACCCGAAGTCTTACGCTCAAAACATCAGACCATCTACGTATCCTAGTGATATAACGTTTGATTTCCACTACAAGTTTTTTTTCTTTCTCAACGTATCCACCCAAATTTGGGTGTTCCCTGCCTATTATGAGTTAATTACGTTCATAGAGAATACAGTAAGCTCCCGCTATCGCTATTAAATAATGTCACGTTTATCAAATAAGAACGCTAATTTTATAATTTTAGTTTATTAAAAACAATTAACTTTTTTAAATTGTAAAGGAAGGGATACATGTTTGTACAGGGTGGCCCATGAAAGGCTGATGGATGTACATCGCTGTACTGCGCACACTGCCATCGTCGCCCTGGCAGTCTGCGCAGTAGCTCCATCCTGTTGGAACCATGCATCCTAATTATCTTCGACCGCTGAGCGTAAATTTTTTTTCAAGCATTGTCCTATATAGAGTCCCGTTGATTCTTTCTGGCTGACCTTCCTCATTTCAAAGAAATAGGGGCCGATAACTCTTTCAGCCATAACACCGCATTAAACAGTACATTTTTGGGGATGCAATTGATGCTGATGTAATTCCCTGGGATTCTCAGTACCCCGAAATCTGCAGTTTTATTTGTTGATGTACCCGTTTAAATGAAAATGGGCCTCATCACTCATTATCAAGTTGTTCGAAAAGTTGTTGTTATCTCTGGCTAGGTGTTGAAATCGAATGGCGTACTGCAGGCGCTGCTGATTGTCTTGGAATAGTAAAGCTCTATAACCTGTATAAAAAGAAAATAAAAAATATTGAAAATGAACAAGTTATGACTTTTTCAAACCCTTCAGTCTTTCAGTGACCATCCCAAGAAGACTAATCCCGACGGTTTCATTAATTTTAGAAAAAATCCACTCGGGAGTATCACGCAAAACATCGAATAAAAAACACACTTGAGTGAAAATATAACTAATTTCCAAGAAATTGTGTCTTAAACTTTTTCTTTTCTTTTCAAACACATGGACTTAAAATGTTGGTCATTGATATTTTAAGTGAAATTTTATTTTTTTAAGTTTAATTTAAATAGTCCAAGGCTTTTGATAAGTTAATTTATTGTCACTTCTCGGTACTCGTATATCTCGAACTTATATTGTTTATCATACACAGTGTAACACCAGTGTACTCGTGCGTGTATATACGATCTTAAGTATTCGCCTCATCAAAATTACATTTATTTCTTATACATTAAAAATATATAACAATGTTTATTATTATTCACATTCAATTTGTACCATTCCGTAACGAGTACAAATTGAAAACTTTACACGATCCAAAAATATCATGCAAATTGTCAAATTGTGCAATTGTTTCGAGCACGCGTTACGACGCTATAACTAATTTATTTATATCATCCATGGTTGATGCCGACCTTTAAATAATATACATTTTTGTATGCATTCAACCAGTGAAATTAAATTAGTAAAAATATAAATTATACGAATATTGTATCATGTCTATCGAGCTTAATATTTTCTTACAGAATTGATATTTTATCACATAAACTATATTTTCAGGATCCACGCATGGGGAGATACATTAACAGAAGCCTTCGAGCAATGTGGAATGGCAATGTTTGCTTATATGACCGAAATGGATTATGTAGAAATTAAAAAATGCGAAGAAATCGAAGTGGAAGCTGACGATATGTTAGGACTCCTCTATCGCTTCCTCGACGAACTATTATTTCTGTTCTCGGCCGATCCTTTTTTGATTTGTAAGAAATTACAAATCTTAGAATTCAACACAAGCGAGTTCAGAATCCGTTGCAAGTGTTTCGGGGAAGAATTCACCCTTGGCAAACATCCCCAAGGCACCGAAGTCAAGGCGATAACTTATTCCGCTATGCAAATCGTAGAGCCTACACAAAATACGCCTTATGAAGTCTTTGTTATAATCGATATATAAACATTTTTGCATTTATTTTAATCTGTATATCAAATACATATTTTTACATTTTGACGATTTTTATTGAAAACCAGTATTACCAATTCAGATTCACTTCCTGTCATTCATTACGCTATTAGAGATGGGAAATCTATAATAGTTCAATATTGAACTAGATTTCACATCTCTAATATTGAATTGAAATATTGATTTCATTACTCAATCCTTGTGTATTTTGTAAGTGGAAGATATGCTAGTATATATGTGTATGTAAATGCTTCCAGACATCTCTGTCATCTACGTCGTAGCGATAAAAAAAGGTTGGAGACCACTGATCTACGATATCCATTTAATTCAAGACAGCGAGTTCAAACCATTAAATAAACAAGCAAAATTTTACCAGTATCAGACGAATTCATTAGACTGGGTTGTCTGTTTTTAGCGAACGGCCTTTTCAGCCTTGAGTAATGTAAGGTAAGCAAGGTTGGCGTCGCTTAGTGGGAAAATGCCACCCCCTAGTCAGTGCCGTAACTAGGTATGTGCACAGGGCCTAAGACGAAGGGGTTCTGAATTGGAACTGCCAAAAAAATTACCGATATAATAATACTTGATTGATGGAGTACGTAATACTTTACAAGAACTATGTGAAACATGTATCGAACTGAATTTCTTGGAAGTGGAAACAATGGAAATATATATTGGATATCCTAATGAACGGTAGAGATAAGTTAAGGAAATGAAAACAGATGATACATCGGATGAAGAAAGCAACATGACAACCGAATATTTATTTGGAATTTAATTTACGGCGTTTTTACACTAATGTCTTCTTAGATATAATAGATTGTCGTTATGAGCGACTGAAAACTGTTAGTTACGATATTTGTGTTCTATATGGCTCGTCTTAAGAATCAATGGCAGTTACTGATTTACAAATTCGTGTGAGATTTTTTTAGGAAGTTTAAATTAACTAGAACGAGTTACATAAGCCCGTCTATGGGATAAGAATAAATATACAATATTTTCATAATTTCGATTGAATATAATACGAGTATCGTTAAAGATATTGATTATAATGATGTAATCAATGAAAGTGCAATTAAATAATTATTTTCATTTGTCAACACATATCAGCTATATTTTATATTGCTTATGTACTCAATTTTTTTTTATAAATATTTGTTATATTGTATTAGCTTTAATGTTAACTTGATTTGCAATACTAAAGTCGTTTTTCAAGAGGATTAAAAACAGTGTATGTTATATAATTATACAAGTGGTAATGGCCTTGGCATGTTGCATATGTGAGGAACCAATGATGGGCATTCAATGATCCCCATAAAAACAGAAGACCATGTCAATAAATAAGACCGATAAACTTTCAATTATCGAGCTGAGAATGGAGACGAACAGAAGAAAACAAGGATTTTATGCTGCAATTTATAAACAATGGCTGGTAAATATATAAATCATGAAGAGTTGGCCCCTGCGTTCACACATTGCGCTTGAATTTGTAAGCGTCGGCCTAGAAGATATGTATAAAAGATAACCCGGAATTATAAGTACATATTTATTTATCGACGGTGCTCTGAAAAAGTGACAAAAACATTGAGATTTCAATCCACTTTATTTAAGATTTTGTTTCTACATAAAACTGTAGTCAAACGTCACTAACGCTCTCTACCACTTATTTTGGATACTCTATATAAAAACTAGAATATAACACAATTAGAATTTTATCAGTTGTCCAAAGCAGCAATCTATGATATTTGGTATATCTGAGTTCGATTCGTCTCCTGGCATTCATCTTTAATAAATATTTGCTAGAAGCTAGTGTATATGCTAGTCTATTGTAAAATCAACTCAAATTTAGCACAAAGCCTTTATTTTATTATAAAACTTTTTCTTGTATTCATAGAAGTAGATTGAATAAATGCAGATTTAAATTTATTGTATTGAATGTTGAAGATGCTGATGACCCTCACTCCCTCAAGAGTTTCGGCCTTGTGCGGTCTCACTACAACGCATTTGAGAGTAATCAAAAAACCTGATGCCTGTTGAACTAGATAAACAAATGGAAAAAACAATTGATGGTGGTATTTGTAAGCAATAATTGATTATAAATTTTATATTATAGAAAAATGGAAACGACAGCTCGATTTGAGTGAGCTGCCATTTCCATGTTTCTATAATGTGTATGAATTAAAGCAAAGAAAGGGGATTGTTGCAACCAGTTAGTTGTTAATTTAGGTTGTGATCATGCAGCAATCTGACCTTGGATCGAGCTGCATTGGATCAACCGTGAGATTACCCTGACATATCCACGGTACTAAAGGGTATGCATACATTTTTTTGGGTTTCCAAGTCAGATTGTAAGGATGCTTGTTGTTGTACTTGCCTGTTATTTTTTTTTACCATTGCTTGACCGTTACGAAATTCATACAAATAAGCTATCAAATAGGAATCCTGTGCTTAAATATATCATTGATAAGGTTTTTATATTTTATCGCAGCCTGGGGGTCTTAAAAGGGGCATCATAATTATTTTAAATACTGAATGAAACAACTCGGCGAATGGTGTTTATTTGAATACTTTTTGAGTAATATATTAACTCAAGAAGCTATCTAAAAGTGATGTGATATTACTCATCGGCCTCATATAATATATCATTATTACTCATGAAAATAATAACACACATTTTATTTACCATTCATTCATTTTAGTCCTAAAAAGAAACTTCATTTTCTTTATTATAATAATTCAATAAAATTAAAATCGTCGAATTTATCAAATGTACATTTGACATTTTAATCAAATTATTAAATATTCACCGAAGAAAAATTTATTCAATCAACATTTTTATGTTTTTTTTTATTTATCATCATTTTATTTATAAATTAATTCAATTTTGAAATTTATATTTTATCGTTAACTGTGTTCAAAGTTCCTGGAAAATGTAATATAAAACAATCACAAACCATGTTTTTTCTTTAAAAAAAACAACATTAAGAACATTTTAAATAAAGTTGCACGAATTGAATTGAGTACCACGATTAACCATATAAAAATATAACGATTTTTATATTTTTAATAAAAAGTAAATAAATTGTAAACAATTTTGAAAGCAATGAAATTAGTTTTTTTATCAAAGTGTATTTTTTATATTCAACTATTAATTTCGACAAGAAAAAGAAAACAAGCTGGTATTATATTGATACAAATGAATGATTTATATCTGTAAAGAGAATCAGAGTTCTCTTATTTTTTAAAAAGACTAGATTTTTTTGTAATCGGTCGTTCGTGACCGACACATCTCTATACGCCATGTTTGTTTACAACGATCACTACGTTTATTGACACTAAAGGTTAGGTATTTTCGCGGAAAAGCTTTTGATAAAAGTAATTAGTTTTTTGAATTAATATTTTTGGTGAATAACGACATAAAATGTGAGTATTATTCAGTGTAAAATAATGCGAAATGAGACGATATGGAGTCATGAAAAATATTTCAGTAAGGGATGTTTCTAGTGCGCATGCGCAATCAGTTCGCGCCACCGCTACAGCGGGCTGGGTGCCAGATGTTCAGAAAAGCTCAGTTACAACGGTTGTCGCGTGCGTAAAATTCATTCCTAACCGGATAATATCAATATTTTAGTCTTTAAAATAAATCTAAAATATGCTTAAAATGTTCTTTAATCTGAAAGTCGGTTAAAATTTGTTAATTTCTCTTTTATTTGAGAAGATTTGTGAGCGTCTTGGCCCCTTGCATATATAACAAGCGGCATAGCGGCGGACATCTTATTTCTAGTTCTTCGACAATGTAGCTGATCGCTTTTCGAACAATTTTTACGCACCGTATCGCTGCCAGCTGCAGGCATACATCTCAGTTTGGGGTCGACAGAGTCGTTAGTAAGTGTAACATTTACAATTTTGCGAATTTATCACATAATCTCTTGTGGTATTTTACGTATGAGCCGCCCGAAGGAGGACTTCATTTTCGTATTCGTACGCATGGTATTCAATCCAATTTTGGGATTGCTAAATGACGTAAGCACGTACATTTTCGCTTTTTCCAATCATTCAACGTTTTATATTCATTTACCACTTAATAATTGTTCTTAAATCTTGATTTCTGTGCAATTTTTCACGTCTTATGAAGAACGTGTGACTCGCGTTTCCAACCTATATGTCTGAAATTTTCTGAATTTTTCTTCAGAGTTTTCGTTTGTTTTTCTCTATGTGGGGTTTCCTTAATTATCTAATTTAATAAAGGGACTGGCCATCTTAAAAATAAACCTGTAATTTAGTCTCGTCCATAAACAGTATGTCTTATGGCCGCCAGTTAGATGAAGGGCGGAAGTCAAATTATTACTGGCTGACATAATATTATGACTATTTTGCAGCTTCATTAATTTGCTTCGATAAATATACAGCCAAAACATTTATTATCCAAACAATATTAAATTACCATCACACTTTTTAGAAAATTGTTCAAATAAATGTGCATGCACAATTGAAGATCCCTTATAGTAAATTAGTCCATCTTCTTGCTGAATTTTCACTGCGGGGGGTCGACTTTTGACATCCTAGAACTGTGTTGAGCCAAATCATTAGTGCTCCAAATATTTGAAATCCTTTTCTCCTTTTATAAAATCAATTTTCCTAGGTGTTCGTATTTTTCTTTACTCCTAATTCCCTCTTAGTGGTATTCCACCAATTCAAGAATCCAGGAGCAACAATTTTCTTGCAATGTGTTTAATAAGTGACAGTATAATTATTTTCCTCAGCTTTTATAATTATACGTGTAATTCCTTGACTTTTTTTTTTCATCCTGTGTACCTATGAAAACATTTAATGTTTTTCTATATATTTTCTAGTAAAAATGCAAATAATTGTACATTTTAATTTGCGCAAGATTTGTACATTTTAATTTGCACATGAAATGGTCGAACTGCAACATTGAAGTCATCAGTTTCAATAATGTGAGCAAAACCAACCAAAAAAATTTTTTTTTAATGTAATTCCACATGTTCTGTCAACTTGAAACTTAGATCTAATTTAGTTTTATAAACTCTGAACATATGGAAAAACGTTTGTCTGTGAAACTTTGTTTGTTTGTTTGTGAAACTGCATGGAACGCATGGTTTTGAAATATGAAAAAGATTAAATCACAATTAACCTACAACCAGATATATATCACGTTTCTAAGTCTGTTTCCAGACTTTGTAATTGTGTTCTAATGCTTGTATTAAAATAGTCTCAGATATTTGTAAAATTTTCCCTGTCACCATTAGAACTTAACCTTAAACCTTTGAAATTGAAAACATGTGTTTACCATCAATAAACCAACTATAAAGAATTCTATGATTCTAAAGTTAAAAAACTTGACAATTTTAAATACACTTCCTATACTCCAATTTTTAGACAAGCTCAATTCTAGGTCAAATTTAGGAAAGTAAAGAAATGTCTAATGAAAGGTTTCTTAAGTTATTCAAAAGACAACAGGGTTTATCATCTACTGTGCATTTTCATAATTTTCCTTTTAAGTTAGTTGATTAATATGGGTGTGTGCGTGCATCCACATTTTTTTTCATTGACCCCAATTAATGTTTTTCTAAGACATTTTTAATTATGTAGTAGAAGTATGATTCAAGTTTACCTGTCTTTCAATTTTTGCTTTTCAACTTGATTGCTCAAGTATTTTGGGATATGTCAAAAATTTCATTTCATCAGTGACCACATGAGAAAAAAATGGTTATCCACATAATATAATCCCCGAATTTAACAAAATTTGCGGTTTTATTAGTGGTAAATTTTAATTAAGTTAAAGTGATAAGTAATCAATAATTTTAATAGGCAATTTTATAATGATATCCACAAATTAAGGTTAATGATCCTTCTATACTATTTTACAAACCTGACCATTTTAAAATTTTATCTTTTTTGAAACTCCACATTTTTAAATTAGATTGCAAATTTTTAGTAATATACTTCTGTAGCAAATCAAAGATGTTGGGATCTTAATTACTATAGGTTGAACCAAATAAAAATAATTGTAACCTGTGGAAAACACATCAATATTCAACACTTGATATAAGCCAATTGTTTTTTGCTGAAAGACATGAACCTTGCAAGTTTGTGCTGAAAATATTTTTATTGACTGCTCTAGCTATTGTTAGCAGGATTTGGGCAATTTTATGTTAGATTAAAACTTTGTATTGTATTACACTTTCGTTGTATACAGTACAACCTGGCAGACTTATTATCTTGTGGCAATCTCTTCCAACCAACCAGAAAGATGTTAAAGAGGTCTTCCGTAAAAACCAGACTGGAATTCTTTTTAAAAAATCTGGATTCCAATGGTAATGGAACCTGCAAACTCCGGGTTAGAAGACAGGCGTCTGTCTTACCAACTAGGCCGTGGAGATCATCGAAAACTTTCATGAGAATATGAGGTTACCTCTAATATTATAGAATATGGGGTTACCTCGAATATCTGACATGCTGGACAATCAAAATTATGTGGGTTCAAATCACTTCTAGCTCGCATACCAGCTGGTGCACATTATATATGCGATATTTATGATGATAAGCTATCACTTGAAATCGTTAATTATTGTCAAGGGTGGAATGCCTTAGGGTATTTTGGTTTATTTGTGTGCAAGCTTTTGTGCTTTGGCTACATCATTACTATCTTGAAAAATCAAACTCAAATTTCCAAGATAATCCATCATGCAGTTCAATCAGAAATTTCAATCATGGGCATTATGTTTATGTGTGATGGGCGAGTTGAAAAAGATATTGAAAGAAGGGTAGTGACAGGAAACAAGGTGAACGGAGGACTTAATGTTATCACTCGTGCAACAACTGCGCAATATCTACAGAAGCAAAAATTACAGTACATAATAATGTGTGAGATGTATGGCGCCCACCTTGAAGTATGGAAGTGAAACTTGGACTTGGCAGAAGATGGATAAGAGTAAGATTAATGCTGTTGAGGTACATGCATTAAGGAAAATTTTGGAATGTCAATGTTTGTAAGCAGGGAAAATGAAGACATCAGAAATTAATCCATGATAAAATGGATATTTTAAGTAAACTGAAGAAAAGAGCTTTAAGATGGCTTGGACATGTGGAGAGAATGAATGATGAAAGAATGACTAAGCGAACATATAAGTCAGAAGTGCAAGATGTGCGTGGCTAGCCCAAATGGACCAGATTTTGAAAGAAGGTAAAGTGAGAAGTATAAATAATAGAAGATGGTGCATACGAGACGTATGAATTTGGAGGAGGCGAAAGTTGTGTTTGGATAGAAAATTTGGACAATCTTTTAGCCTACCCCGCAAGGGACACAACGTGATGTATGTATTTACATGTTAAGGTAAATTAAAATGATTTTCATAATTGAAATTGAAGTCCGACAAATTTGAAATTGTTTATATTTGAACTTATATAAGTCAAATTGATTACTTTTTGTATAAGTCAGTTTTTAGTCAACAACGTTGTGCAGTTTCTCATTTTTATTCCATTTTCCTGGAGTTGAATTATTTTGTTTGAAAGATTAATTCTTTTGTTAATTTTCTTAGAAATGCCCCGGGGCGTGAAGAGGTCTGCTCCCACGGAGGGGTGCCAGATGGAATGCACCGTGAACAAGCACGGTGTACCCATCATCAGGCGGGTGGTCCACGGGTCACCTGACGCCAGCTTCTCCAAGACTGAGGACGAGCAGACCACGTTCATTGAAGAAGTCAGCCCTAGCCACTCTGTAGCTTACCATCTGGTAGACCACGGCTACGGAGTCACGCCCCAACATCAGATCATGAGGGAAGCGCCTTCAGCACCTCCCAAGACGTCTGAGGTTTGTGCTACGATTCCTTTTACAATGTTATATTGTTATTAGACGTGCTCCAACCTAAAAAACTGAAGAGGGGGTCAAAAAACAATTATATCTCGCAATAATACTTTATCTTATTTCCCATGTGCTGGAACATTCTACCTTTTCAATGATTCATATCCCATGTCCCATGGTTATTTTGAATTAGTTATTTTATTTTTCTAAATATTATTTTTTAAACTCGATCATGGATATAATGTATTATATATAACTCAAGTTGATTAGTTGGAACATATTGCCGCATGGTAATAAGACCATAAAGTATTTACTAAAATATCAGGTAATATTTTACAATGCTATATGTAAAGAGAAAGAAAGATCTGAGAATGAATGTTACGAAATCCAGTCATGGTAGAATAGTTTAAAAAAAGGTAAATGTGGTATATGGGTGAGTAATGAACGATTAGAGCAAGTTGAAGAATTCTGTTATTTAGTTAGTATTTTCTGAGATGATAGAAGAGTTACGAGAGATATTGGAGAATGGCGTGTAGCGATAGAAAACAAAGTCAATGGGGTACTAAAACATAATCAAAATCTGCCAACTACACATTAGTATTTTAGTGCCAACTTTGATGTATGGGAGTGAAACGTGGACGTGGAACAAGACAGATGAGCCAAATAAATACCGTATAAATGCCTGCACTTAGAAGAATTAAATGTATTACAGAATATGGGATGAAGTGATTAGGGTTGGGTGAATCTAAACTTCAGGCTCGTGGGTTGAGTAAGATGAAGAAGAGCACTCTGAGATGGTTTGGACAGGTATAACAAATAAATGAAGAAAGACTAACAAAACAAATATACAGTGCAAATGTGAGTTGAAGGCGCGGTAGTGGAAGACTCGGGAAATATAGTAGATCAAGTGTATTTTGAAAGAAGGAAATGTAAAAAGTCAGAAAAATCATTGAGCTATTAGAGATGTATGGATGTAGAACAGACCAAATATGTGTCACAATAGGAAATTCTGGTGTTCTCTGACTGGGAGATGGCTTGATATATGAAGTCCATTTTAAAGTTGTTCGAATTATTCTTCGCTGACAATATTTGTCATCCATTTTACCATCAATTGAACAAAAGTTGTACAATAGCATCGGTGGAATATGTACTTTGATCAACTGACATCAATAATTTTTCCTGATTATCATCATTTGGATTGTCATTGGTTAACTTGTTTGCTGAGCAATCTGTTATTTCTAGTTTGATTTCTGGCGGGATCTGATTAGGTGGAATAGCAGTCTTACATAAATTCTTTCCGTACTCTTGGAGTAACCCTTGTAGTGAATCAGGGTGAGGTCATCAGATATTTTTATATTAAGATTTTGATCTTCCAATATTTCACATAAGACACCAATTTTTCGATTCTGACATTGTTTTTTTTACCAGCTCAATCGATTTGAATAGCATTATTACATTAAGTAGCTTATTGCTTCTATTATATCTAGCACTACATAGTTCTAGTGCATTTCTTTGAGAAATATCAACATAAAATTTCTTTTGAAAACTTTTATACTGTTAACCTTCAGACTCTCCAGAGAAATATTATCTCTTCAATCTACTGATCTATCGAATAGAAAAACCGTGGTTCACCGTGTACCCTAGAGGGCATGTCCTCTGTGACGTCTGTTAAACAATATCGAATTTTAAACGCCGTAATATACCTCTTCAGGAAACCTCAAATGATGAACCCTCTCTAACAGTATACAGTCAGCCCTTAATATCCGCGGATTCCATCAACCACAAATCTATATTCTACATCAACCACGAATAAATATATATTTTCTCCATTTATAATTATATTTTCTATATGAACTTGTATTTCAACTATTCTGTATTGTTATTCTATTAAACTTAAGCAATATAATATGTAGGTTATAAATGAAATAAAATGTTCCATTGTTTCTGATGTGCATCTGTACTGAACATGTAATTATATCATAAACTATGCAGTATAGTAACTGTTTATATACCATTCACATCAATTTTATAAGTAATCTGATGATTTATATTACATGGGAGGAGGTGCATAGGTTATATGCAAATACAACACCATTTTATATAAGGAATTTGAGCATTTGCGAATCTTGGTATATGCCGAGGGGGGGACGAATTCCTGATGGATACCGAGAGAGGACTGCATTTATTCAGTCATTTGCAGCAGCATTAAAAAGTCTGTAGCTACATCATAAGCAAATCAACATACGCACAGCTTTAATGGTATAAATCTTGAACTATTGTCCATACAGATTTTTAACATTCCAACAGTACAATAACCTTTTCGACAAAATTTACTTATCACAATTTCCCGAGTACTTAAACAGATAAATTTTGAGTAGTTTGTTTTTGATGCCAAGCATTAAGTAAGAACTAGACTGAAACCCTTCATTTAAAAAAGGGTTTCAGTCTAGTTTTCACTTAATGCTTGTTTAACACTTCTGATTAGTTGTAAAATATTGACATATGGCAATAAACCCTCCCAAGTATTTTATATAACAAAACTGTAATACAATACATAACTTGGGATATTCTATTATTTATTTTTGCAAATCCATTGTATGCAGAAATAAAATCGAGCACACTTGGTGACAAAATTAACCCGTTTCCTTGATAATTAGATCCGGGATCCATTGCATGGACCTTTCCACATACTCATTTGTATGCCTCAATGATTACTTGTGAACTTTGCGTATACTGTCTTCTACGTTTAGCCTTTCTGTGTTGATTTTCCATTTTATATTGAGTAATTTCATAATTATTTCCCAAAAAATATATAGTTCATATTTTCTTCCAAACACTTCCATTGTTTTGAACCTATAGCCAATATCAGACCTTTCTATCCCTACCATAGATGGCCTTACAACTCTTAAGAGCCCTGGCATTTTGAAAGATTTATCTACAAGCCATTCACTCGCTGTCTCTTCTCAGGCTCTCTACTCCCAACTTTCACATCCAAAAACTGCTATCTTGGTTGACGTAATTACGGAGATCTACTAAAATTTCCCATCTATGCCGATTTCGTATCTCTGATAAATGGTTATCTTGTTAATCAACAAATTTCTTTATTTTCCACAATCAATATTGTGTCCTGTTTTAATCCAAGTTCCTTCCCTAGTATTCATTTTATTATTCAATGCTTCACTTATGTTCAATCCATCTTCACACATCTCCGTCTACTTCCAATTATGTCTCAGGTGAGCCTCATTATGTCATTCTTCCAAATGATAAAAGAACATTGTCACTTAATGTTTACTTGAATCCATTATCTTGGATTTCATAAGTTTATGGTTGATATCTGCTTCTCTTTCTTTTTTTCCAACCCCCTTGACCTAGTTGGTATGATGCCTGTCTTCCTACCCGGGGGGTGCGAGTTCGATACCTGTTGGAACCCAAATTAAAAAAAAAGATTTAATGCATTTTTCGCTTATGGCTCTAACATGTTTCTGGTTGGTTGAAGAGATTGTCACATGTATTATTTTTTAAACTTCTGAAATACACTCCCTTTTTTTAGTTCACATTGTTATCTTTACCACCTCGTATTGAATCTATTTCAGCAGGTTAATAGTGCATCAACATTTTGCATTTAAAAAATGTCAATATATTTTGTGTTTACTATGACAACGCTCTGTGTGGGAGTGTTGAGTGACTGTAAAATCATTGGAAACCAAACATTTATTCCAATACTAAATTCCTACCTAAGTTACTTTGACTTCTGAATCATTTTTTTCGTTTAAAATCAAAGCGTTGTTAAAAAATTTGTGCATATTTAAAATTCTTAAAAAATAGTAAAAATCCCGTGATAGTGACGTGACTCCTCTTTATCCATCATTCTTTGATTTATTCCTTACAAAACCTATCAGGTCCGTTAGTCCACTCCAAACTCACATGTTTTTGAGTCCATTGAAAGAAATTCAGAATAGATTGGCGATAGGTATTTGTACGCCCAGGAAACGATTTACGAACATCTATAGGCGTTTTCAACACAATCTGTTAATGACTATTTCTTACACTGCTTATTATCCAAGAATGTTGAAAATGTATTTGTCAATTCAACGGGGAATGTACTTATCAATTCAATGTTAATTACCATGAAACTGTTAGGACAATATCAACCTCAGGTTCTTCCCATTCGTCAGTTGCTCAATAGCTCTAGGTGGGGCCTGGTCTCTTTCAGTAATCTTTGCCATTCCCCTCGGTCATTAGCAGCACCTCTTCAATCCATGTTCCTACTGCCTGTGCACCCAGTCACTCTGTTGTACCATTGGAACCTATCTCTTCTAACTCTTTATTGAATTGTTTTGGCTAGAAAAATCTACTTTGCCGGTTGCATTTCATCAATTATAGCTTTACAATGAACATTTTACATTACTCTCGATTTTGTTGCCGATATCTTGTTTCTTTTTATTGTTTCATTATTTTTTCTTTATTATTGGCATTATTCCAGATTACGAAAATTATACATTAATACTTGAACTAGACAGTATTTTAGCACCAACTTTAATGTATGGAAGTGAAACTTGGACGTGGAAAAGACTGGAAAGAGTCGAACAAATGCTGTATAAATACGTGCACTTAGAAAAATACACGGGGTGACAATGTATGACAGAATACGGAAAGAAAAGATGAATGTGAACTTAAGGCTGATGTTGTTGAGTAAGATAAAGAAGAGGACTGTGAGATGGTTTGGGCGCATGGAACGAATGAATGAAGAGACTAACAAAACAAATATACAGTGCAAATGTTAGTGGAAGGTGTGGTCGAGAGAGAAAAAAGTAAGGATCAAGTGAATATTTTGAAGGAAGGAAAAGAAACAAGTAAAAGAAATCGTAGGAGCTGATGAGGTGTGTGAAATATGTGTGTCGAGAAAGGAAAGTCTGGTATATATGTATTTCATCAATTATAGTTTTAAAATGAACATTTTCTTTTACTCTCGGTTTTATTGCCAATATCTTAAATATTTTCAAGCTTTTTTTTATCGTTACCATTATTTCAGATTACAAAAGTTTACTGAAATTGGTGTTCCCTTTCAAAATATTTTTTAACTTGATTTTTTGTTTGCTTTGATTGATGATTCACAATTACTTGGATCATTTGTCATCTCAGACATTTTCCGTTATGCATGAAATCTTCTATTACTGTATTTTATACATTTTATCTCTTAACTACAAATCTAATTATTGATGTTTATTGTGCATTGTTTGTTTTTAACTTGAATGAAATTGATTTATTGTTATTATATTATAAAATATCTAGTAAATGTTTCCTTTTTTTTTCTATGCAACCGTGGCCTGCAATTACAGTTGTAGTTATTCTTGTGGGTCTGATTTCTTTATTTTATTCAGAGTTCAATATAGCTACCCATGTTTTGTACATTTCAAAGTTTTTCCTGCATTTGTATTATAATTTGAAAACTTTTAATGTGAATGGAAGATGAGTGAAATGCTTTGTAGCGAAGGTTAAGGCTTGGCAGAGGAAAACCAGGGAAAGTATGGTTGGATCAAGTGAATGATATTTTGAATGAAGAAAATATAAAAATTCAGAGAAATCGTTTGAGGTATATGAGTAAGAACATGGTTGTAGAAAAGGCGCAAGATGTGGATCGGGATAGGAAAATTTGGTGCTTTCTCCTCTCAGTCCACCCCGACGGGAGACTTATTATGCCGTCGTGAATTCACTGTTGTTGATTTATAGGGAGTAGTCCGAGATCAAGATCTCCATTATTTTAAGATAAATCAAGAAAAAGTTTTTCAGTCTTTTGACTAATGAACTATGTAAAAGGCTACATGACAGATTATGTTAAATCTATTTTGGTTAACTTTTATCTTATTGAAATAGTTTTGGATCAAAATAAATGTTAAATAGTTTTTGAAGGTATGTATAGACATTTTCAGTTAAAAGTACTATGGAACAAGTAATCCTTTATCAATAGCTTGTTGCTAACTTACAAAGTATATTAAATATGTGTATGAAATATATTTATTGCCCCCTACAGAGTTTTAGCTCTTTTCAAATTATAGCTCATAAATTTTATTTCTTTTAACTTATGTGGCACAGTTAACAGTTTGAACATTTTAATAAATGTTTTTGTACATTTAAATCTTTGTTTTGTCTATTGGTCTTCATCCATGTTTCAAATGCCAATATTATAATAAAAATACAGGACAAATTTTAAAATGTGGAAAAGATTCTTTGCTTTGAACAAAAGAACTGTTATATTCGTACAATGATAATAATTAGAAGATAACAATAATTGTAGGCTGTTTATTGAGAGAAAAATTACCAGATAATTTATTACCATAATCTAATACGTTGCTCCCATTTGAGGTATAGCAGCACTGACAAATCTTCAAAAAAAAAAAAAAAACAAAACGAGGCACTTCACGGGGTGGTCGTAGCTCCTCGGTATGTGCGTACGCAACACAACACTAAAATACCACTAGTCGAATTTATTGCTTTACTATCCAAACGTTTTTACACTTCCCTCTTTCAAATCATTAACACCCTCACCCAAAACGATCATTTCAAGTCTTCCTCATCTGATCGAGAAGATACTCCATCAACCTCAGCACAAGAAACTCTCCTTTCAATCAGTCATATAATTTTTGTTCTAATTTAAAACTAACGTCATCTGCATAAATAAGCCAGTAATTCCAGCATAATCATGATACCAGGGAGATAATTTATAATACAAGTACAGTTCATTAAAAAGATTAAGCTTAAGGCCTCGAACATCTTTTTGGTTGGTTGGAAGAGATTACCACCTAGTAAAAAGCCCACCCGGTTGTACCGAAACTGTCAACAGTTCAAGTAGTGAATCCAAAACTATGATAAATACCAATGGACTTATTAATACACATTACAATCTATATTTATTTGAAACACGTGGATTTGAATTGAATCGTCATACATACCATTGATTTTTCATTGAGGCACATGTTGTATATTTTCATATAAGAAATTTGAGGTTATGTTTATGAATAATCGTTTTTAATTCCGGTTGATTAAATTATTTTTCTTTTTTGTACTCTGTGACTCAATGTTGTGATAACAGGGCATGGTTATAATAGCAGTTTGTAAGTTGTGTCAAGTTTATGAATGGTTAAAACGGCTAAAATGTGGCGAATTTCCATTGGTTGCATTAACAATTCTCTCGAAGCAACAATAATATAACTAACTGCATCTTGATGAACAAAATTTTTTTATTACAACTACAAGAGTAATACTCAAATTAGAGTACACTTGAATATAAATACACCTTGTCGCAAAAATTATAAACAATTACATGAATCATATACAAAAAAATATCAAAAAGCAGTACACAAATGCATACCACCCATACAAACTTGAGACAGGTCAAGGCTTAGGTTATCAAAGGCTCGAACATACACAAAGAAATAAAATAAAAATAATTAATCCACTCCAATAAACCAAAAAGCGCACATCGAAACTTCAACATTTTAGTTATTTACTTAAAATGTTTGTTTCAGTACTACATTAACTTTTTTCTCCCTGGGGAAAACTAGACAGCTCATCCTGGAGTTTTATTTGCGAATTTCAACTTCCATCCTCTTACAGGCTGAGAATATGTAATAGTTCACTGCAATACAGAACCTATATAGTTGGCTACAAATTACACTATCACGTTTTAACCTACACATATGCTAATGAAAGGTGTTGCATTCTATTCTCACTACCCAGCCCAATAGGGTTCTCTGTCCATCCCAATATAGTGTGATAATGATAAAAATGAGTTGACAATTTATTCACGTCTCTATACACAGAAATTAATTCTCAACTATCTTCATGGCCTTATGGTAAAATGTTAGATTTTTTATGGCCGCTCTTAAATTCAGTCTAATTCGGATTATCCAACCTTTGATCATTCAACATTACGGATTATACAATCATAGCCAAAATGTAAAAAAATTACATGTAATTCCGAGAACATGTTACATGTACCTCAATGTTGTTTTAGGTTAGCATCATTCTTTAAGATTTTTTCAATTACTCTTGATGTAAGGTACATACTGTGTGAAAATTCATTTCTGTTTAGTGGGCACATGTTTTAAAGTAATAATAAAACATTTTTTCAGTTTGAAAAACTTGTTTCCGGCAGTTTCATATTATCTGTCATCTTGGTTATCCGACCCTTCTGCAATCATGTTTTGGTCGAATAATAGGGACTCTACTCTAATACTAATCTGCCTTACTTTTTTTTACTGATTTAATATTCATCTTCCCTTGCTACATACATTTATTTTCTGAAAAGTTGTGTCTCTTGAACGTCTTCATTTTTTTTGCATTCACAATATGCATATTATCTGCTCCGCCCACTCTGGACGGTCTTTCTGTGATAAGGGACAGTTTATCATGCTTCTGTAATGTTCCGATTTTTAATTCATATTTCACGCATTTTAAGATAATTTTTTTCATAGTTTTATTATCTCCTTGCATTGAAACTAATATTTTTTATTCTTATTAAAATGGCATCACATTTTCGGTGCTTACTATGCATCCAGGCATGCCAGAAAATCCAGATTTTTTTTTAAAAAGTAAATCTATCTGGTTCTAGGAATATTTTATTCTCTTTTTATAATTTGCTGTAACCTATTTGGCTCCATTTCTATTTATTTAATTAAAATATGAACAAATTGACTACTCATTGTTATCATTATCACCCCATATTGGGGTGGACAGAGAGAACTCTATTGGGGTGGGCAGTAAGAACAGATTGTGACGCCTTTCTATGTCGGCATATGTGTAGTTCAAAACAATGATAGTGTCAATTCATTGTAATTTGTAGAGAATTATATCAATACTAGCTGTAATCTGTGAAAAATTTAAGTGTAACACATCGATCAATAAGTCCCGGGACTAACTACTAAAACAACATTTGTTTGCCAAAATTCTTCTTTATTCATCAACATAGTCTCCTTCAAGACCGATGCATTCATTCCAACGCTTTCCTAACTTTTCTATGCCAGCCGTGTAGAACGATTTATCTTTGGTTTCAAAATAGGCGTTAGTTTCGGCAATCACTTCTTCATTGAAGCCAAATTTCTTTCCCTGGGGCATCTTTTGAGGTCTGCGAACAGCCAATAGTCGCTGGGGGCCAAATCTGGAGAATACGGTGGGTGTGGAAGCAATTCGAAGTTCAACTCATGCAATGGGGCCATCGTTACCATACTTGTGATATGGTGCATTGTCCTGATGAAAGATAACTTTTTTCTTCATATGGGGCCGTTTATTTTGCAATTTCTGCCTTCTACCGCTCCAATAATGCTATGTAATATTCGCTATTGATGGTTTTTCCCTTTTCAAGGTGATGGATGAATATTATACCATGCGCATCCCAAAACACAGAGGCCATAACCTTCCCGGCCGACTGTTGAGTTTTTGGTCGCTTCGGACGACTTGCACCGGTTCCTCTCCACTCAGCTTACTGCCGATTCGATTCCAGAGTAAAGTGGTGGATCCAAGTTTCATCCATTGTCACATACCGACGCAAAAACTCATGTTTATTTTGCGTAAACAGTGCCAAACAGCGCTCTGAATCATCGATGCGTTGTTGTTTCTGTTCCATTGGGATCAAACATGGCACCCATTTCGAAAAAAGCTTTTTCATGACCAAATATTCATGCAAAATAGTGTAAACACTACAAAATGATATCTTCAGGATGTCAGCTATCTCACGCAACTTTACTTTGCGATTTTCGAGGTTTTTTTTTTATGTTTTCTGGTGTAACAGCCTCATTTGGACGACCAGAGCGTTCAGCATCATTTGTGTCTGTACGACCGCGTTTGAAATCAGCCTACCACCGACAAATGGTTGTTTTTGACGGAGCAGAATCCGGATAACACTTTTCAAGCCATCGCTGAGTTTGAACGGTATTTTTTCTCATTAAAAAGCAATGTTTTATCAACACACGAAATTTGATTTTTTCCATTGTTTTGAAAATAGCAAAAGTATCGTCACTAAAACCACTGTAACTCAATGTCGGAATGTCATGAAAGTTTGACACGTAACTTCTAAAGGTTGGTACTAACTGAGAATGGTATGGATTTGTTATTAGAGGCGCCATCTGTTGGTTAGTCCCGGGACTTATTGATCGATGTGTTATGTATATTAAATTGACTTGCTAAGGTGAAAAGTAGAAAAATAACAACTGTTGAAAAAGTTATAAGAACAAATGTATGTTTTCAAGATTTGGCAGTCTGAAAAAAATGAATTGCTTAACAACTCCATTAAAAGTTAAAGAAACTGACTGTGTGGTTTATTTTCATCTTCAATGAAGAACAGTTACTTAGCAGCAATATTTGAATGTTTTGTCAGGAGATCTCTCAGTTGCAAAATTGAGAGAATGGTTGAATTTCTCGTCAATGTTGTAATGATGGCAAACTCCAAATCTCTCAGGTTGTTGACAAAAGTCGCATGTTCGCTGTCCTGCTGTTATTGCACTTATTGAAAAATTCTCATTTGCTGAACATGTGCAGCGCTAAGCTCATTGACTTCCTCTACTGTTTGTCTCTCACGCTGTTGCCTCTGCTAGCGCACATATATTCAGCACGCTTTGCTATTCTTCCATTTGAATCCATTCCTATTTAATTAAATCATATGACAATAATTGACTTATTTGAAGGCAACAATGTTTACAATACTAAACTGGAACAATAACATCTATTCTTACATAAGGTCACAAGTACAACCAATTTTATTATATGAATACAAAATGATTACCTTTGACAGAATATACGAGGTGTGGTTAATCTTATATGTTGTTGATCAGGAAGTTGATGAATTTTAGATATTGAAAAACAATGAATG